>JBBDGP010002022.1:2432500-2493987 GCA_037952835.1 Lithobates septentrionalis | reverse complement strand
ATCTTGGGAGACCCTGTGAAAGTGTGCCTAGTCTGTGCAATGCTGTACCCTACGCTAATACTCAACTAGTGAATGGTAGCGTTCAAAACATTCACCAATGCAAAGACCAGGATTGTCAGGACAGGAGGGACAATAATAGCGGGTGTCACGCCTATATCCGCACTTCCTGCAGACACAACATCTTTTTTGGGGGGTTCGCTGGGTAGGGGGTACTCGGGAGGACATAAAGAAAATGCCTCTCATGCAGCCGACTGCATTTGGTTGGGGATGTGAATGGGGGAAGTACGGGCGCTGCAGAAGCGGTGGGTTCCCAATTAGGATTGGCGAATGCAGCAGGAAGGGCACTATGGGCACGACGGGCCTGTGTTTGTCTTTTTGGTGGCAGCGGGACACTACTTGTGCTTGCCACCTCACCAGCTTGAGCTGCACTTATGGGACTCGCCACGTCACCAAGTGTTACTGCAGTGCTGGTTTGACTACGACCGGGTTGTACTAGGCCACTGGTGCTTGCCAGTTCACCAAAACGCTACAAAAAAAACTGTTAGCGATTGCAGGGATCAGGCCTGACTCTGCGAACGCTGCAGTTATGCGTTTAGTGTTTTGTAAGTGACAGTGATCGATTGATACTGCACTTGGGTGGGCTGGGCCGGGCGGAGGGGCAAAACGCAGGTGCTAACAGGTATCTGGGCTGATCCCGCTAACACTGCGTGTTTGGGAACCCTAAACTGCTGGGGACGCTAGTATAGATCTGATCGGATCAGATATTGATCCGTTCAGATACTATACCACTAAGGGAGGTGTACGGTGCGTGCGTGGGTGTTAGCGGTACTGGCGCTAACCTGACGCTGCCTGGGGCTGGTGCTTGCCAGTTCACCAAAACGCTACCAAGAAAACTGTTAGCGATCGCAGGGATCAGGCCTGACTCTGCGAATGCTGCAGTTATGCGTTTAGTGTTTTGTAAGTGACAGTGATCGATCGATACTGCACTTGGGTGGGCTGGGCCGGGCGGAGGGGAAAAACGCAGGTGCTAGCGGGTATCTGGGCTGATCCCGCTAATACTGCGTTTTTGGGAACCCTAAACTGCTGGGGACGCTAGTATAGATCTGATCGGATCAGATATTGATCCGTACAGATACTATACCACTAAGGGAGGCGTATGCTGCGTGCGTGGGTGTTAGCGGTACTGGCGCTAATCTGACGCTGCCTGGGGCGATGCATATCACCGCCGGGCGATCAGGGGGCTAAACCTTTATTCGGTAATAAACGGCGGGTGCCCTGACACTATAAAAAATAAACGAACTAACCAGCGTCACCCGTAACGGTTATACTGTGATCAGTGGTGAAAGGGTTAACGAGGGGGCAATCAAGGGGTTAAAACATTTATTAGATAGTATATGGGGGTCCCTGACGCTATAAAACGCTGACGGCGAACCTAAATATTTACCTCCCTAACTAGCGTCACCAGCGACACTAATACAGCGATCAGAAAAATGATCGCTTAGTGACACTGGTGACGGGGTGATCAAGGGGTTAAATCTTTATTAGGGCGGGTTAGGGGGGTACCCTAGACCTACAGGGGGCTAATACTCACTGCCCTAACACTGTAACTGTCACAAACTGACACCAATCAGTAATCAGAAAAAAAAAAAAAATACTGCTTGGTGTCAGTTTGTGACGGGGGGGGGGGGGGGGGGTGATTGGGGGGGTCGGGGGTGTTTTATGTGCCTGGCATGTTCTACTGTGTGTGTTTGTGTTGTGTGCACTTACATGTCTTCTCTCCTCGGCGCTGGAACGGAAACTGCCAAGCCGAGGAGAGATGACATCACATCCTCTGCCTGTGTGAAACTACACACAGGCAGGGGAGGATTCCGATTGGCTGGGAACGATCGCGAGGGGGGGCACGATCGGATGGTCTCCCCCTCGCCTCCCAACGCTCCCAGTGAAATGCCGACCGCCGCTGGCACCGGGGGGGGGTCCGATAGGACCCCCCGCCCGCGGGAGGCAGATCACGTATGGGAACGTGATTCTGTCTGCCCGTGCAATTCTGCCGCAGTATATCTGCGTTAGGCGGTCGGCAAGTGGTTAAATATCTCTATGCAGTGGTAAATATAAATAACAAACTATATGGTTAGAGAGCAAAATATCTAATCCAATCTGAGAAGAACAGACAGAAGAGATATACTGTGTATATACTATTAGAGGAGATATATACTCTATATACTATTAGCGTTTTGAATCTGGTAAATATCATCAGACTCAGATCTTTTTTTATTTAAAGAAAAAAAATTAGACTGTTTTGCAGATTTTCAAACAGAACTGTAATTTAACGCTTTCATGACTAAGCCTTTTTTTTTTTTTAAATTTGGTGTTTACAAGATAAAATCCGTATTTTTTGCTAGAAAATTACTTGGAGCCCCCAAACATAAATATATTTTTTAGCAGAGAATCTAGAGAATAAAATGGCGATTGTTGCAATATTTTATATCACACGGCATTTGTGCAGCGGTGTTTTAAAAGCAAATTTTTGGGAAAAGGGCCACTTTCATGAATTAAAAAAAAAACAAACAGTAAAGTTACCCCAATTTTTTTGTATAATGTGAAAGATTGTTACGCCGAGTAAATAGATACCAAACCTGTCATGCTTTATAATTGCACGCACTCGTGGAATGGTGACAAACGACGGTACCTAAAAATCTCCATAGGCGATGCTTTAAATTTTTTTTACGGTTACCAGGTTAGAGTTAGAGGAGGTCTAGTGCTAGAATTATTGCTCTCACTCTGATCACGGTGATACTTCACATGTGATTTGAACACCATTTAAATATGCGGGCACGACTTCCGTATGCGTTTTCTTTGCTGCGTAAGCTTGCGGGGACGGGGGCGCTTTAAAAATTTTTTTTTAAATTAATTTTTATATTTATAAATTGTGCTTAACCACTTGCCGACCGCCGCACACAGATGTACGTCGACAGGGCGGCACGGGCAGGCAAAAGGGCTTACCTGTACGTCCCTGCCTGCCCGCGGGTGGGGGGTCCGATCGGACCCCCCCCCGGTGCCTGCGACGGTCGGCAAATGTCCCCCGGCGATCGGTGGTGAGGGGGAGGCCATCCATTCGTGGCCCCCCCCTCGCGATCGCTCCCAGCCAATGGGATCATTTCCCTGCCTCTGTATTGTACACAGAGGCAGAGGAAATGATGTCATCTCTCCTCGGCTCGGTATTTTCCGTTCCGGGCCGAGGAGAGAAGACTGGAATGTGAGTGCACAACACACACACACACAGTAGAACATGCCAGGCACACAAAACACCCCGATCCCCCCCCCGATCGCCCCCCGATCCCCCCCCAATCACCCCCCCCCCTGTCACAAACTGACACAAAGCAGGTTTTTTTTTTTTTTTTTTTTTTTTTCTGATTACTGTATTGGTGTCAGTTTGTGACAGTTAGTGTGTTAGGGCAGTGAATGTTAGGCCCCCTTTAGGTCTAGGGTACCCTCCTAACCCCCCCTAATAAAGTTTTAACCCCTTGATCACCCTCCGTCACCAGTGTCACTAAGCGATCATTTTTCTGATCGCTGTATTAGTGTCGCTGGTGACGCTAGTTAGGGACATAAATATTTAGGTTCGCCGTCAGCGTTTTATAGCGACAGGGACCCCCATATACTATCTAATAAATGTTTTAACCCCTTGATTGCCCCCTAGTTAACCCTTTCACCACTGATCACCGTATAACTGTTACGGGTGACGCTGGTTATTTCTATTATTTTTTATAGTGTCAGGGCACCCGCCGTTTATTACCGAATAAAGGTTTAGCCCCCTGATCGCCCGGCGGTGATATGCGTCGCCCCAGGCAGCGTCAGATTAGCGCCAGTACCGCTAACACCCACGCACGCAGCATACACCTCCCTTAGTGGTATAGTATCTGAACGCATCAATATCTGATCCAATCAGATCTATACTAGCGTCCCCAGCAGTTTAGGGTTCCCGAAAACGCAGTGTTAGCGGGATCAGCCCAGATACCTGCTAGCACCTGCGTTTTGCCCCTCCGCCCGGCCCAGCCCAGCCCAGCCCACCCAAGTGCAGTATCGATCGATCACTGTCACTTACAAAACACTAAGCGCATAACTGCAGCGTACGCAGAGTCAGGCCTGATCCCTGCGATCGCTAACAGTTTTTTTGGTAGCGTTTTGGTGAACTGGCAAGCACCAGCCCCAGGCAGCGTCAGGTTAGCGCCAGTAGCGCTAACACCTACGCACGCACCGTACACCTCCCTTAGTGGTATAGTATCTGAACGGATCAATATCTGATCCGATCAGATCTATACTAGTGTCCCCAGCAGTTTAGGGTTCCCAAACACGCAGTGTTAGCGGGATCAGCCCAGATACCTGCTAGCACCTGCGTTTTTCCCGTCCGCCCGGCCCAGCCCACCCAAGTGCAGTATCAATCGATCACTGTCACTTACAAAACACTAAACGCATAACTGCAGCGTTCGCAGAGTCACGCCTGATCCCTGCGATCACTAACAGTTTTTTTGGTAGCGTTTTGGTGAACTGGCAAGCACCAGCCCCAGGCAGCGTCAGATTAGCGCCAGTACCGCTAACACCCACGCACGCAGCATACGCCTCCCTTAGTGGTATAGTATCTGAACGGATCAATATCTGATCCGATCAGATCTATACTAGCGTCCCCAGCAGTTTAGGGTTCCCACAAACGCAGTGTTAGCGGGATCAGCCCAGATACCTGCTAGCACCTGCGTTTTGCCCCTCCGCCCGGCCCAGCCCAGCCCAGCCCACCCAAGTGCAGTATCGATCGATCACTGTCACTTACAGAACACTAAACGCATAACTGCAGCGTTCGCAGAGTCAGGCCTGATCCCTGCGATCGCTAACAGATTTTTTGGTAGCGTTTTGGTGAACTGGCAAGCGCCAGCGGCCTAGTACACCCCGGTCGTAGTCAAACCAGCACTGCAGTAACACTTGGTGACGTGGCGAGTCCCATAAGTGCAGTTCAAGCTGGTGAGGTGGCAAGCACAAGTAGTGTCCCGCTGCCACCAAAAAGACAAACACAGGCCCGTCGTGCCCATAGTGCCCTTCCTGCTGCATTCGCCAATCCTAATTGGGAACCCACCGCTTCTGCAGCGCCCGTACTTCCCCCATTCACATCCCCAACCAAATGCAGTCGGCTGCATGAGAGGCATTTTCTTTATGTCCTCCCGAGTACCCCTACCCAACGAACCCCCCCAAAAAAGATGTTGTGTCTGCAGCAAGCGCGGATATAGGCGTGACACCCGCTATTATTGTCCCTCCTGTCCTGACAATCCTGGTCTTTGCATTGGTGAATGTTTTGAACGCTACCATTCACTAGTTGACTATTAGCGTAGGGTACAGCATTCCACAGACTAGGCACACTTTCACAGGGTCTCCCAAGATGCCATCGCATTTTGAGAGACCCGAACCTGGAACCGGGTACAGTTATAAAAGTTAGTTACAAAAAAAGAAAAAAAAAAAAACACATACAAAAATATAAAATAAAAAAAAAATAGTTGTCGTTTTATTGTTCTTTCTCTCTCTATTCTCTCTCTCTATTGTTCTGCTCTTTTTTACTGTATTCTATTCTGCAATGTTTTATTGTTATTATGTTTTATCATGTTTGTTTTTCAGGTATGCAATTTTTTATACTTTACCGTTTACTGTGCTTTATTGTTAACCATTTTTTTGTCTTCAGGTACGCCATTCACGACTTTGAATGGTTATACCAGAATGATGCCTGCAGGTTTAGGTATCATCTTGGTATCATTCTTTTCAGCCAGCGGTCGGCTTTCATGTAAAAGCAATCCTAGCGGCTAATTAGCCTCTAGACTGCTTTTACAAGCAGTGGGAGGGAATGCCCCCCCCCCCACCGTCTTCTGTGTTTTTCTCTGGCTCTCCTGTCTCAACAGGGAACCTGAAAATGCAGCCGGTGATTCAGCCAGCTGACCATAGAGCTGATCAGAGACCAGAGTGGCTCCAAACATCTCTATGGCCTAAGAAACCGGAAGCTACGAGCATTTTATGACTTAGATTTCGCCGGATGTAAATAGCGCCATTGGGAAATTGGGAAAGCATTTTATCACACCGATCTTGGTGTGGTCAGATGCTTTGAGGGCAGAGGAGAAATCTAGGGTCTAATAGACCCCAATTTTTGCAAAAAAGAGTACCTGTCACTACCTATTGCTATGATAGGGGATATTTACATTCCCTGAGATAACAATAAAAATGATTTAAAAAAAAAATGAAAGGAACAGTTTAAAAATAAGATAAAAAAATAATAATAATAAAGAAAAAAAAAAAAAAAAAAAAAAAAAAAAGCACCCCTGTCCCCCCTGCTCTCGCGCTAAGGCGAACGCAAGTGTCGGTCTGGCGTCAAATGTAAACAGCAATTGCACCATGCATGTGAGGTATCGCCGCGAAGGTCAGATCGAGGGCAGTAAGTTTAGCAGTAGACCTCCTCTGTAAATCTAAAGTGGTAACCTGTAAAGGCTTTTAAAGGCTTTTAAAAATGTATTTAGTTTGTCGCCACTGCACGTTTGTGCGCAATTTTAAAGCATGTCATGTTTGGTATCCATGTACTCGGCCTAAGATCATCTTTTTTATTTCATCAAACATTTGGGCAATATAGTGTGTTTTAGTGCATTAAAATGTAAAAAAGTGTGTTTTTTCCCCAAAAAATGCGTTTGAAAAATTGCGGCGCAAATACTGTGTGAAAAAAAAAAATGAAACACCCACCATTTTAATCTGTAGGGCATTTGCTTTAAAAAAAATATATAATGTTTGGGGGTTCAAAGTAATTTTCTTGCAAAAAAAAATTATTTTTTTATGTAAACAATAAGTGTCAGAAAGGGCTTTGTCTTCAAGTGGTTAGAAGAGTGGGTGATGTGTGACATAAGCTTCTAGATGTTGTGCATAAAATGCCAGGACAGTTCAAAACCCCCCCAAATGACCCCATTTTGGAAAGTAGACACCCCAAGCTATTTGCTGAGAGTCATGTTGAGTCCATGGAATAATTTATATTGTGACACAAGTTGCGGGAAAGAGACAATTTTTTATTTTTTTTATTTTTTTTTGCGCAAAGTTGTCACTAAATGATATATTGCTCAAACATGCCATGGGAATATGTGAAATTACACCCCAAAATACATTCTGTTGCTTCTCCTGAGTACGGGGATACCACATGTGTGAGACTTTTTGGGAGCCTAGCCGCGTACGGGACCCCGAAAACCAAGCACCGCCTTCAGGCTTTCTAAGGCCGTAAATTTTTGATTTCACTCTTCACTGCCTATCACAGTTTCGGAGGCCATGGAATGCCCAGGTGGCAAAAAAAACCCCCAAATGACCCCATTTTGGAAAGTAGACACCCCAAGCTATTTGATGAGAGGTATAGTGAGTATTTTGCAGACCTCACTTTTTGTCACAAAGTTTTGAAAATTGAAAAAAGAAAAAAAAAATTTTTTTTTCTCGTCTTTCTTTATTTTCAAAAACAAATGAGAGCTGCAAAATACTCACCATGCCTCTCAGCAAATAGCTTGGGGTGTCTACTTTCCAAAATGGGGTCATTTGGGGGGGGGTTTGTGCCACCTGGGCATTCCATGGCCTCCGAAACTGTGATAGGCAGTGAGGAGTAAAATCAAAAATGTACGCCCTTAGAATTCCTGAAGGCAGTGATTGGTTTTCGGGGTCCCGTACGCGGCTAGGCTCCCAAAAAGTCCCACACATGTGGTATCCCCATACTCAGGAGAAGCAGCTAAATGTATTTTGGGGTGCAATTCCACATATGCCCATGGCCTGTGTGAGCAATATATCATTTAGTGACAACTTTGTGCAAAAAAAAAAAAAAAAAAAAAAAAATTCTCACTTTCCCGCAACTTGTGTCAAAATATAAAACATTCCATGGACTCAACATGCCTCAAAGCAAATAGCTTGGGGTGTCTACTTTCCAAAATGGGGTAATTTGGGGGGGTTTTATGTCATCTGGGCATTTTATGGCCTTCAAAACTGTGATAGGTAGTGAGGAGTAAAATCAAAAATGTACGCCCTTAGAAATCCTGAAGGCAGTGATTGGTTTTCGGGGCCCCGTACGCGGCTAGGCTCCCAAAAAGTCCCACACATGTGGTATCCCCGTACTCAGGAGAAGCAGCTAAATGTATTTTGGGGTGCAATTCCACATATGCCCATGGCCTGTGTGAGAAATATATCATTTAGTGACAACTTTTTGTAATTTTTTTTTTTTTTTTTTTTTTTTTGTCATTATTCAATCACTTGGGACAAAAAAAATGAATATTCAATGGGCTCAACATGCCTCTCAGCAAATTCCTTGGGGTGTCTACTTTCCAAAATGGGGTCATTTGTGGGGGTTTTGTACTGCCCTGCCATTTTAGCACCTCAAGAAACGACATAGGCAGTCATAAATTAAAGGCTGTGTAAATTCCAGAAAATGTACCCTAGTTTGTAGACGCTATAACTTTTGCGCAAACCAATAAATATACGCTTATTGACATTTTTTTTACCAAAGACATGTGGCCGAATACATTTTGGCCTAAATGTATGACTAAAATTGAGTTTATTGGATTTTTTTTAGAACAAAAAGTAGAAAATATCATTTTTTTTCAAAATTTTCGGTCTTTTTCCGTGTATAGCGCAAAAAATAAAAACGGCAGAGGTGATCAAATACCATCAAAAGAAAGCTCTATTTGTGGGAAGAAAAGGACGCAAATTCCGTTTGGGTACACCATTGCATGACCGCGCAATTAGCAGTTAAAGCGACGCAGTGCCGAATTGTAAAAAGTGCTCTGGTCAGGAAGGGGGTAAATCCTTCCGGGGCTGAAGTGGTTAAAAAAAAATAAATATTTTTTTTTTTGGTGACTTTTATTGCTGTCACAAGGAATGTAGACATCCCTTGTGACAGTAATAGGTGGTGACCGGTACTCTTTATGGAGGGATCAGGAGTCTAAAAGACCTCCAATCCCTCCTTTGCACTTCAAAGTATTCAGATCGCCGTTTTCGCCAATTCTGAATACTGTATTTTTTTGTTTAAAATTGCGCGCCATTGGCAGCCAAGTAAACGGGAAGTGATGTCATGATGTCACTTCCGCGTTTACAATTGGGAGGCTGGAACAAAGCCGCTCACGGCTTCGTTCCAGCCCGTCCCCAGCCGCTGGAGGCAGTCGATTGGTCATCGGGCCTCCCAATGGAGCGGGAGGCCCGGTAAGAGCGCCGGGAGGGGGGGACATCCCCTCCTGCTCCTCCGGTATAACAGTTGAGCGGCTTTTAGCCGCATCGGTTGTTATACCAGGAAAGCCGATCACCCGCTGTACAAAACAGTACCTGGATGATGCCTGCAGCTGCGGGCATCATTCCGGTATAACCCCGGAAAGCCGAGTACGCACATCTGCGTACGCTCGGCGGGAAGGGGATATTATATGCTGGCCATACAAAAACAATCTCTTCCTTCAAAAAAGTCATTTTTAAGAACGTTCGTTCGATTTTGGAATCGTTAGTGGGGTCAAATCGACGTTCGTTTTTCAACCACAGTGACGGGAAAATTTAGAAATAGAAAACTGCTTGGTCAAAGGAATTTTCAGACAGTGTATGTGGTTTTCGTTCAGAAATTACATTAATTTTAAAACAATGTTAAAAACAAGTGAAAATTTCAAACCACATTCTTTCATTCAGCGAATGTACAAAGATTTTTCAGATGAATATTGAATAAATAATAATAATGAATAATAGTCTGAAAATTCATTCGTGTGGCCAGTCTAAGCCTCGGTACACACCTATGCAGTTTGCTTTTGATCTGTTTCTACAACGCTTTTCGCTGTGCTTTAAGTACAGTATAGAGTGCCCCAATAGCAAGGTAAAGAAAACTTCTGCCTTTAGAATCACTCGCCTCCTGCCCAAGACTACATGTCCCATGAGGCATTGCTCCTCACACATTTACAAGTTCTCAGGCACTTTCTGACATGTATGGACAGTGTACTGAGCTGTACGTGTGCTGCACTGTATTTCCTGATATATAATAATCCATTCTGTATGCAGGCCAACGAATCGGCTGACTGATTAATCAACTTTGAAAAAAGTAATCAATTTCATAATCGATTAGTTTCAGCCCTAGCGGTAACACAAAAACAATGAGGCTCCATTCACATCTGTGCGTTTCCTTGCATTTTAGAAATGCGCTACACCAAAAATCACAGTAAAAAACGCACCGAGCTCCACCAAAAAAAACCCAAAACGTTCTGAAGCTTCTTTTTGAACCGCTTTCTGTGTAGAGCAGCCTATTCAGGTGGATGGGCTGCCCTGTGTGATGAGTGAAAATGTTCCCAAACTCCTCCACCGCCCTCACTTCTAAGCTGTTTTCCCCATTTACAGTTAACGTATTCATGAATTTTGCATTCTGAGCTGCAATAAGCAAATTACTCATTTATTGGTACCTATAACTACTAGGGGCGTTGAATTTAATTGCAGCATCGATGCATCGCGATTCGGCCGTCTGCAAATCGGCATTGATGCTGCGACCGCTAAAAATCTATTTTGAGATGACCATCTATCTGCGCGCCGCGCTATGCCCCGCCCCTCCGAACGGAGCTGAAGGCGCTGTGCCCTGCCTCTCCACACTGAGCCGTGGGCGTTAGCCGCGCCCCCTTCCGCTGAGGTCATCCCCAGCCACGTCGGGGAAACAGTGTTCGCTGGAGCCTCTGTGAGGTGTGACGCGGCTGGTCAGGTGACGGTAGCTCCTGGAACCCGGGGGTCGAGCCGCGAGAGGTTTCCTCCGCACTCCCTGGCTAACTGCAGTGGTGCCGGTGCTGCCGCTTTCCATCCCCTGGCGTTCTGTGCTGTGCGGCTGGTGGACACCGCAGTTGCTCATTTTGCTTAGCATTCCCTAAAGATCTGTTAAACCAGTTGGTCTTTGCAGTACTTTCTTGTAGTTCAGTGTCTCTTGCTATCAGTGCTTTTATATGCATGGAAATGGTAGTCCCCAACGAAGAGCAGACCAGGGGATTATCATTAAAGCGCTCAGTAGCGAGATATCGGAGATTTCATTGCTGGTGCATGTTCCTGACTTGTCATACTTATCGTTTATTTACTTAGTGAGTCACAGACCCAGAGCAACAATGTGCATATTGGATATCTGACATTTGATATCTACATTCTTGTTTCAGGTAAGTGACTCACCAGGTAGTTAAAGGACCATGTTTAGTTATAAAGGAGTAAACTGTTCCCAGTCTGTAAAAGCACCTTGATGGTCCACTTTCTGGTTTGCTTTCCAGTAGTGGAGGTTAACCAAGAGAGCTTTCAAGAATCAAGCTTCTCAAGGCCACACCAGAAACGTGAACATTTCAAATGTGTTTTTTTTTATAGGTTAGCGTAAGTTGAATTTTTAGGAAAAATTTGGTTTAACCACTTAAGTCCCAGGCACAGTTTTAAAACCGCACAGGAATAGTGGTGGTTTGTCCCTAAGCTATTTTAAAACTGTGCCTGGTGTCAGTGGCTTCTGTGGATCCCCCCTTAACACTTACACCGGGACTGTCAGTTGACAGTTACTATTAAAGTGGTTGTAAAGTCAGGTTTTTTATCTTCATGCATTCTATGCATGAAGATAAAAAGCCTTCTGTGTGCAGCAGCCCTCCTCAGCCCCCCTCCTCAGCCCACACTGGAGCATTTTGCAGGCGCTATAGCGTTAAAAATAGCGCCTGCAAACCATCCTAAAACAGCTGCTCCATTCACTCCAGTGTGAAAGCCCGAGGGCTTTCACACTGGAGAGGTGCGCTGGCAGGACGTCAGAAAGTCCTGCCAGAAGCTTCTTTGGAGCGGTGAACTCACCGCCCCTCCACCGCTCCTCCACCGCTGCTCCTCATTGAAATCAATGGGGCAGCACTGCGATACCGCCGGCAAAACGCAGCTCCGGCGACGTTTTGCGGGCGGATTTAACCCCTTTTCGGCCGCTAGCGGGGCGATTTTAACCCGAATAGCGCCACTAAGACAATGGTAAAGCGGCGCGAAAAATAGCACCGCTTTACCGGTGGTGGCAGTGTTGAAAGGGGTCTTATACTTACCTGAGCCCCATCTCGATCCAGCGATGTTGCATGAGAGACTTGGCTTTCTTGGCCCCTTCCTAAAGTAGAACTTCAGTCATTTTGTCATCTTTCCATCTATTAAATCTTCTGCCCTTGTTTTAACTTTGGATAGTAAAACTTTTTTTTCTCTGCCAGTAAATACCTTCTACAGCCTGCTTCCTGTTTCTTGTCTGGTAAAAAGCCTAGGCTTGTGACATCATGCATAGTTCTCTCTAGTGACTTTACCAGGAAGGGAAGGGGGATGAGTCATATGAGGGCCAATGAGAGCTGCAGAGCTGGAGGTTTGTCTTTGTGTAAATCCCAGGAAGTGAACAGGCAGTCCAGTTGAAACGATTGCAACCAGACTCAGTGGAGGGAGATTTCTTCAGCATATTTGGCAAGTGGTTGGAGGGAAGCTCCAAAATGGCAAAGATGTTTTTATTACAAATTATGTGAGCAGACTGCAGTTCCTCCTTGAGGAAGGGAAGGATTTGCCCCCTTCCTGACCAGGCCATTTTTTGCAATACGGCACTGCGTCGCTTTAATTGACAATTGCGTAGTCATGCGACGTTGTACCCAAAGTTTGTTTTTTTTTATTTGTTTTTTCCCACACAAATAGAGCTTTCTTTTGGTATTTCTTTTGGTATTTGATCACCTCTTATTTTTTGCACTATAAGCAAAAAAAAGAGTTTTGAAAAAAAGATTTAACTTTTTGCTAAAATATCCAACCCTCCCAAAAAACTGATTTCATTATTAAAAGGAAGAGAGAAGGAGGTGGGGCTTTATATGAGGCACACGGGAACAATAGAATGGGTTGAATGTATGGAAAAATACATTTTATTTCTTAATGCTATATAGTTCCATATCTAAATGATTTTTGCACAGTATTTTATATCAATAGTCTTTACATTTGAAATTAATATTGCATACTAGTTGACAATCCATTAAATATTCATACATTTACAAACGCATAGGGGATAGCTGATACATATTTATACACGTATTGTAGTTGATACCCATGCAACCTGTTGACCTAGTTGATTTTTTATGAATTGCGGATAGAGATGAAATTAGAAAACCTCTACAAATTAAATGATACAAACATATATGGAGTCATAAAGGAATCTTATCGGCCCACAATTAGTACTGGATACGCTAGTTAGCCCAACGATTTTGCTGCCTTCTAGCCACTCATCGGGAGCAGAACCGTAGTAATCACCTATAAATAAAATAGACAGTCATGTCTAAATAATCTAACAAAATCAGAAAAAATAATAAAATCTAAAAAAAGCGCTTCAAAAAAAAAAAAAAAAAAAAAAATTGTAAGTATATTGTAATATGTATAGGGTGGAAGAACACCCTTAGTAGCACAAAACTTGGACACATCTATGTATTGGTGGTGCGGCACTGAGGATCGCAAACCAGCCAAAGACATCTCCGGGAGCTGAGGTGGTGTGCAGGGCGACAACCAACACAAACATCCAGCCTTCTTGTGGCGCCACAACGTGGGCGCAGTGATTTTACATCTGCCAGCATTGGGGAAGATTGGTTTGGCGCTAATCACGTGGCCAGCTAAGCTTGTCCAGGTGACAGCGCCTTCCTCTCTTTGCATGCTAGCGTGACGTTGGGGGTTGAGTTGTGGCTGTGCTCTCTATGAACCTCATTCATGGCTACATCACACACAGGACAAGCTTATTTCTGTCTCATCTCTGTACACCATTGAACCATCGCTCTCATTCCTTCAGCAACAGGTATCTATTCACCTTCCATCTATACCATTCATCTGAAGTTTGGTTTCTCTTCACTTTTTTTTTTTTTTTTTTTTTATATTTATTTATTTATTTTTTTTTTTTTTTTTGTTCCTTCCTAGCCCTTCATTATTTCCTTTTTTTTCAAATTTTTTTAATTTTTTTAAATTTTCTTCACTTTCTACTCCTACACTTCAAACACACTCTTCAGTTAATTTTAAACATTTTTCTCTGTTGTACACTTTTTTTTTTCACAAAGGTCCCTTTTGGGGGTCACTAGTTCAAGCACATACCTGGATTATATCATACACCCTGACCCGCCTTGGATGTTATTTGTGTTGGTTGTTGCCCTGCACGCCGCCTCAGCTCCCGGAGATGTCTTTGGCTGGTTTGCGATCCTCATTGCCGCACCACCAATACATAGGTATGCCCTGTAAGTTTTGTTCTAAGGTGGTTCTCCCACCCTATACATATTACAATATATTTACAATTTTTTTTTTTTTGAAGCGCTTTTTTTAGATTTTATTATTTTTTCTGATTTTGTTAGATTATTTAGACATGACTGTCTATTTTATTTATAGGTGATTACTACGGTTCTGCTCCCGATGAGTGGCTAGAAGGCAGCAAAATCGTTGGGCTAACTAGCGTATCCAGTACTAATTGTGGGCCGATAAGATTCCTTTATGACTCCATATATGTTTGTATCATTTAATTTGTAGAGGTTTTCTAAAACATTTAATCTTTTACCACAATTCATAAAAAATCAATTAGGTCAACAGGTTGCATGGGTATCAACTGCATTATATGCATATATCTATCAACTATCCCTTATGTGTTTTGTAAATGTGAGTTTTTATTGGATTTCACTAGTATGCAATATTAATTTCAAATATACTGTAAAGACTATTAATATAAAATGTGCAAAAATCATTTAGATATGGAACTATATAACCTTAACCAAAACATTTTTTTTCCCCATACATCTAACCTATTCGTTTGCTCCTATGTGCCTCATATTAAGTCCCACCTCCTTCTCGCTTTCTTTTAACGATAGGGATGGAGGCAGAGACCTATTAGGCTCTTGCTTTTATATAAAGCCCGAAAAAAACCATCTTTCGCTAAAATTTCTTCATCGGTTTAGGCCAATATATATTCTTCCACATATTTTTGGTAAAAAAATCGCAATAAGCGTATATTGGTTTGCGAAAAAGTTATAGGGTCTACAAAATAGGGGATAGATTTATGGCTTTATTTTATCAATTTTTTTTTACTAGTAATGGTGGGGATCAACTTTTTTTTATTTTTTATTTTTTTTGGGACCACTGACATTTTATACAGCTATCGGTGCTAAAAATAGCCACTGATTACTGTATATAGTTTACACTTCAAAACATGCTTAACCGCTTGCCGACCAGCCACCGTCCTTTTACTGTGGCAGGTCGGGGCGATCCCGTGAACCATTGTAGTTATACGTCGGCTCGTGGGATCAGGATAGCAGGCATGCACGCCTGATACTCGGGTGCCGATACTCGTGGCCGACTGTCACCACCGGCCACATGCGATCGTGAGCGCGAGACAGGGACAAGTGTGTGTGTGTGTGTGTGTGTAAACGCACACTTCCCTGTTCTGTTGTGAGAGGAGTGACAGATCGTGTGTTCCTATTAGCTAGGAACCACGATCTGTCACTTCCTCTAGTCAGTCCCCTCCCCCTTCAGTTAGAATCACCTCCCAGGAAACACAGTTAACCCCTTTCAGTGACATTTTTACAGTAATCTGTGCATTTTTATAGTACTGATCTCTGTATAAATGCCAATGGTCCCAAAAATGTGTCAAAATGGTCTGATGTGTCCACCATAATGTCGTAGTCACGATAAAAATCGCAGATCGCCGCCATTATTAGTAAAAAGAAAAATAATAAAAATGATATAAATCCCCTATTTTGTAGACACTAACTTTTTTGCGCAAACAATCCATAGACGCTTATTGCGATATTTTTGTTTGAAAAAAGAAATGTAGAATACATATCCTAAACCTGAGAAAAAAATTGCTTTTTTTAAAAAAAAATAGGGATAGATATTATAGCAAAAAGTACAAAAATTTTTTTTTATTTATGGCGCAAAAAATAAAAACGGCAGATGCGATCAAATACCACCAAAAGAAAGCTCTATTTGTGGGGGAAAAAAGACGTCAATTTTGTTTAAGTGCAGCATCGCACGACCGCGAAATTGTCAGTTGTGACACCGTACCGAATCGCAAAAAAATGGCCCTGGTCTTTCTGCAGCCAAATCTTCAGGAGCTGAAGTGGTTAATAAAGCTCTCTAAACAGAAATCAAAGTTCCTGTCACTAAATAAAATGGTTAGTCAGTCTTGTTTACACCTTGCTTTTGCTTGGGGCTTCAAGCAAACTTTTCCATAGACTTCTATGGAGGCTTTGAAGCACCACTGAAGCTACATTGGGTATAATTTTTGACGCAAAGCAAAAGCAGGTGTATGTGCGGGACTGTAAGCTAACCTTTTTGTTTAGTGACAGGAGCTTTGACTAGCGTTCCGAGAGCTTTAACAAAGCATGTCCAAAGCCTTGTTGAAACCGAAGCAAGTGTAAATGAGCCCTAAATGTCACTGGCAGGGAAGCGGTTAAGTGCTCCCTAGGGAGGAGTTTCTAACTGTGGGGGCAGTGTAGTGACAGGGAATAGAGATAGATTACTGTTCCAGATCACTAGGAACAGCAGATCTCTCTACTCCCTGACAGAATAGAGATCTGTCTGTTTACATTGACAGATCCGCGTTCTGTCTCTCTGGCGCGATCGCTGGTGGTCGGCGGACATCGTGGCCATGCACATTGGCTCTGGCGTCGCAGGCACGCATCCCCTTTTTTTTCCTTAAAGCGCCCGACGTACAATGACGCCGGTTCATGCAGGGGAGCCAATCTGCCGCAGTTCAACTACGGCGCCTGGTCTTAAAATGGTTAAAGAGAAAAAAATGTGAAAACTGCATGCAAAAAAGCAGGTTTAAAAATGCAAAATGCACTGCAAAACGTGCCTGAAAAACGCATCAAGCGCAGCCGCATAGCTGTGAACCCAAATTTGTACTTCCATGAAAAGTGAATGCTATACTTCTGCGTTGTCTACATCTGGATTGCAGTGAGGTACCAGATCCTGGAGATTTGTCCCTGGAATAAATGTTTCATGTAATTGTGACCTTCCATTCCTATTCTCATGGCTTAGTGTAAGGGGAATGTCTGAACAGAAGGGAATCTGATCCATGGAAAAGCATGATCTTGTGGTTTGTTTACATCAGTGCGTTGGAAAATGCCATATAAACCACATATTGCATTTTACTGTGTTTTTTTTAATGCTTTGCTTTAAAATTGAACGCAGTGCTTAATGTGTTTTGCATGTGGCTGTCACCTGTGGAAAATTGACAAGGGACTCCAAAAAGCTTTTCTTATCGTACATTACGGGACACAGAGCCATAGTAGTTACTATGTGGGTTATAGGCTACCTTCAGGTGATGGACACTGGTACACCCTAAGATAAGAAGTGTACTCCCTATATAACCCCTTCCACTACTGGGAGTATCTGTTTTTTCGCCAGTGTCTAAGGTGTTGGTCACGAGTAAAGCTGTGCTGAGCTCCACTGGAGCAATCCTTGCTGGGGCTAGCCATGCAGCCGCATCCATTCAAAGTGTCTTTTAGGACTAATTGAATGGTACCTGGGCCTCGTGTCCGAAGAAACGAGGTCTTGCCTGTAAGCGCTTCTCTTTTTAGAGATCTGGACCCCGGGATCCAGGACTTTTGGTAGTAAGGCAACAGTTTTACTGGCAGTGGTGCTATTACATGTCCAGGATTGTGGGTTTCCTCGAGAATCCCCAGCTCCTGAAGGTTTAATGGAACCCATTGTGAAGGGTGAAGATTGGGTCTGTTGTGTAAGTGGAGTTTTGCTAAGAAATTTTTTAATTTTCTTATGAATGTCTCCTTTAAGTTAGTAAATGTCATGCTTATGTGTCACCACTGGGGGCTGTATGGAGCACATACCTTCTCACGCTTCCTCAGAGAGCTCACGTTGTGTCCAGAACAAGCAGTTTCCTTTCCTCCAGCCAGCAGCACACCTCCGGTAAGTCTGGGGGAGTTTTCCTCCCCACCAGACGCCCCCCACCTGTGCCATTTGCTAACTCTCTTCAAGAGGAAGAAGCACTAAAAAACAAACGGCATGTCGCACTACTCAGCGGCTTCCAGGCTCTCCTCGCCATTTTCTCCCCTCTGTAAGATCCCATAAGATTAGAGGCCCACGCTTGTGCGGAAAAACTGTTTGAAAGAGAGGTGGGGGCCGTAGGTGACGGAGGGGGGCAGGGCTTGGAGTGGCGTTGGCGTCCAACGCCCAGCGCAGAAAAGTGTTTTTAAAAGGCACTAGTGTTATTGCTGCAAGCTATGGAGGGACACAAGAGCATAGAATGTACATGTAAGAGGTTGGTGACACAAGCATTCTTTTTGAACACATTTACTATTGCATCAGGCTGAACATTAATGGTGGCAGTGGCTGACTATTGCTCAAGCAGTGGATGCGATTTCTTCTGGTAGTACCTCTGCTTTGTACATCAGGCTATATTCAGAAGAAGGGGTTGAAACACCCCCAAAAAAGGAGCCAAAAGGGTCTCCCTCAAGCTCTGGAAAGCCTATTTTTCAAATGGCATCCTCCCCTGAGAGGGGGTGGCTAGTCAGTCAGCATCGGGGCCATGAAATGTTTGCAACTGTTTTCAACACTGCAGCCCTGTTCTTTACTTTTTTTTTTTTCTCAGCCATGATAGGCTTTTAAAAGATGTTTAGTGGCTTTAATTGCATCCCAGAGTGGTTAATCTCATCCCAGCGTGGTCATGATGCAACAGGTTCCCTTCCATTTTCCTAAGACCCTCAGACTGAGGAACTAGGGGCAGGAGAAGACTATTTCCTCGGGGGACCGTGGTAAGGCTGATGACTCCTCTTCTGAGGTGTCAATTGCGGGAGGGTCAGCTTTCACGATCTGTATGATAAATGGTACATTTTCTTGAATGATCCGCTCCACATTTATGTACCCTTAACTGAGTGTTAGGTTCGCTAAAGCCTCCTTAAGCTGTGCATGCTTTTTCCTGTCCATTCATTGTTGGGAAATTTTTTTTGTATCTGGAGAATCACCCAGATAAGCATTATTCCTTTCTAAAAAGTTTCACGCTTTATCCTGTGGTAGAGAAAATTCACTAAGAGGGGTATACCAGCAATTAACGCTACTATATCTTTTTGTGAGTACGTTTGACTTGTCCGGCAGACATTGCTCAAATACTTAGGGATCCAATGAATAAAAGGTTGAAATTCTTATTTAAAAAAAAAAAATAAAAATTTTTTTTTTTTGGCAGGTTAAGTGTCTCAGCCTGCACTGACAGTAATTGGTGAATTGTTGAGAAATCAGTTTTAACAGGGGTTTAAGGTTGTCCTGCTCAGCAGGTCCAGGAGGCAGCTTTATGTTTGAAATAGTTGCTATGACAGATTGCGCCTTCGCTAAGCGTCATGCAAAAAGCTCCTGGCTAGTCTTCCCTTTTGCGGTAAGACCGCTATCTGGGGATATTTTGGATATATCCAAAGACTTTCTAGCAAAAGAAAGATACCCCTTTTGCCTTTTTAAATGGACTAATTGTGTCTTTTATTTCAAAGTTCTTTCTGTGCCAGGGGTATCAGCCTCCAGGCAGTCACGACTGCCTCCGCCGTCAGGTTCAACGGGTAATCCTCAGGGTTAACCCCAGGAACAAAAGAGGGAGGAAGCTACAAGATACTGTAGCCTCCTTATGAGGAGGTGCCCCCGCTTGCTCAATAGAGAATTCTTGTACAGTTCTCAGGGATCTGGCAGAAGGAATGTCGAGGAATGCGGAACTTCGTCAGTAGCTCCAACGTACAAACTGGAGATCCAAAAGTTTCCGTCTCCTCGTTTTCTCAGATCAAACGTTCCTAAGGATCCAGAGAAAAGAAAAATCTTTCTCTCTTGCATTGGACCATATTTTGGCAAAAAGTGTTCATGGTGGCCCCATGTAAGAGCACAGTTTGAGATTTGGTTAAATCCAAATGAACATTCTAGATCTAAAAAATCTAAAATTCAATTGCTAAATATAATCTCTCCCCCTTTTTGCATGAAGGTGCATATCCCCATATGCCTATTTCCTCACTCGCTAGTCATTTCTTTCCAAGTTTAAAATCTTCTTTTTCAGTGTGTAGCTCTGCTTTCCGATCTAGCTGCTACACCTCGAGTACAAGGTTCTGGCTCTTTTTCTAGCCAGATTGAGGTATAACTATTTGGTCTAACAAGAACAGATCGACTAGGTAAACCATGTCAGTAGCCGGCTTAGGCCAAAAGTATGGTCACCACATTCGACTACCTGGAATATCTAGGTCGAATTCTCAACCTAGGAGGAATCTTTAAAACATGAAGAAAATACTTGGGTCTGATCATAGGTACACCTAGAAAAGGGTATTCGTACCCCAGGCTAAGATCAGCACCATAAAGGTCTGATCTAGGTAGTCGAAGCAAGATGGGGTTTTTTTTCTCCTCCTATTCAACTTTGCGTGAGGTTGTCGGGAAAGATGGTGGCTTAATTCGAGGCCGTTCTTTATGCTCAGTTTCATTCTAGACTGCTGCAAAGCAGTATCCTATCGGCTTGAAACAGAATTCAAGCTCTATATTCCCAATGTGTCTGACTCCAAAGCCTACGACCACATCACCCTGATGGCGCTCGATTTCGTCCGGTCTTGGAGTCTAAGCAGGGTCGAGCCTGGTTGGTACCTGTATGAAAGACAACCTAGAAATACCAGGTGCTGTAGGCTGAGTGCGCCGGAGCCTCAGTTTATGGGTAACATCCAAAACTCTGCGAATGGGAAAATCCTTCTTTCAGTTACCTGGTAAATAGTATCAACATATGCCATCCTTTTTTTGTTTAGGTTGGATAGTCCTGAAAAAGGCAGCTGTCCATGAGAAGTGGCCTAGATCAGAAATGGCATTGCCCATTAACGTTTTAGGAATTCAGGCAGAACACTTGGTTCTGAGGCCTGAACGTTCAGTTTAAGGTATTGTCCTGCTAGGAGTCAATCCCTTTATGCCACAGCAATATTAATCACCAAGGGGGCACAAGAAGTTGTGCTGCCCAGAGAAAGATGAAGCTTCTCCTATCTTGGGAAGAAAACAATGTACTTTTGCCTATCGGCAGTTTTCATTCTAGGAATAGATAATTGGCAGGCGGACTGCTTGAGTCGGCAGCAGCTTTTCCTGGGAGAATGGTTCCTTCACCCCGATATCTTCCTGTCAATATGTCAAAGATGCGGAATCCCAGACATAGATCTGTTTGCGTTCAGGATTGACAACCTTGTGTCAAGAACAAAGGATCCGCTAGCATGCGGAACGGATGCCTTGCTATTCCTGTGGTATCGGTTCTCACCGATTTGTGCATTCCCTCCTATTCAGCCTGACTCCACAACTTCTTCGCAGGAAGGGAAGTCGATGATTCTTGTGGCCTCCAGCGGGGCCCAGGAAATCTTGGTATGCAGGGATCGTAAAGATGACATTAGGGGAACTATGGACCCTACTGCCACGGCCAGACCTTCTTTAATATGGTCTGGTATTCCATCCTACTTTTCAAATTTAACGGTTTGGCTATTGAGGCCCACATTCTGAAGAAGCGTGGGCTGTCCGGTTTGGTAGTTTTCTGCCTTGGTTTATGCAGAGCCAGCCTCCATGGTTATATATTATGGAGTCTGGGAAACATATGTCTCCTGGTGTGAAACCAGGAGCTGCACCCCAGGAAATAAGTCTAGGTATAGTCCTTGATTTTTTTTCTGCACATGGAATGAGAAATAGAGCTGGCCTTGAGTGTTAAGGACAGGCCTCGGCATTATCGGAATTATTTTGACGACCACTTGCTTCGCATTCTTTTGGTCCATAACTTTGTTCAGGGGGTAACTTGGCTTAATCTCTAGTTAAGTAACCCCTGAACCCTTGGGACTTGAAATTAGTTTTGTCGGCATTACAAAACAGCCTTTTTTGGGCCGATACGACATATTCCTATGGTCCTTTTTTGACAAGGAAACTATTTTTTCTGGTAACCATATCTGCTGCAAGAAGGGTATCCGTATTGGCTGCTCTTTCTTGTAAAGAGCCATATTTTTGTTCACAAGGATGAGGTAGTATTGCGTCCTCATCCTAACCTTTTACCAAAGGTAGTATCACTTTTTTATCTAAACCAGGATATTGTTCTACCGTCCTTTTTCCAGAACCCTGTTCTTTGGAAGAAAAATCACTACAATTTTTTTGATGTGGTGAGAGCAGTCAACGTCTACTTAAAGGCGATTGCTCAGATTCGAAAAAGGGATGTTTTTTTTCGTGTTGCCTGAAAGTCCTAAAGGAGGCTGCCAGCATCGAAATCTACTATTCTTAATGGATTCGACAAGTAATCAAGCTCATGTTTAGAGGTGGATTCCACCCTCTCAAATCAAAACACACTCCTCCAGGGCTGTTAGTGCTTCGTGGGCAGTTATCACCAAGCCTCCATGGCTCAAATCTGTAAGGCCGCAACTTGGTCTTCAGTCCTGTACATTTACCAGATTCTATCAAATGGATGTAAAGGGTCATGAGGATATCGCCTTTGGTCGCAGGGTACTGCAGGCTGCAGTATTAGTCCTCTAGTCTCCTATTGCTCTACTTTTTGTTGTGTCGCCCTCTCTTCAGTTGGCATTGCTATGGGACATCCCACATAGTAACTACTATGGCTCTGTGTCCCGTGACACGATAAGAAAATTGGATTTTTAAAACTGCTTACCTGTAAAATCCTTTTCTTTGAAGTACATCATGGGACACAGAGGTCCCTCCCTTCTTAGGTATACACGTGTATTGCTTTGCTACAAAACTGAGATACTCCCAGTAGTGGGAGGGGTTATATAGGGAGTGCACTTATTATCTTAAGGCGTGCCAGTGTCCATCACCTGAAGGTGGCCTATAACCCACATAGTAACTACTATGGCATGGTGTCCCGTGATGTACTTCAAAGAAAAGGATTTTACAGGTAAGCTGTTTTAAAAATCCTATTTTTTTTGAAAGGTGCGTTTTTCAAACAGTGTGCAGAAGGTGCTGCAAGCTGAACTTAAAGTGCAGCCTACAGATCTGAACAGTAGCGTTCTCTCCGCAGATTTTTATTCAGAAGATGAAATGTTCATTCAACAAACTAAAAATTCTGACTATAGGAAACTGAAAAAATATGGCAAAATTTTTTTTTCTGATTTGGAAAATCTTCTGTGGGGAAATTACTTTGCCAGTTAAAAAGTTTGTAAAGTATTTTTTTTTTTTGTAACAAGCATGTTATTAGGGTTGCCCCGATACCACTTTTTTAGGACCAAGTACAAGTACCGATACTTTTTTTCAAGTACTCGCCGATACCGATTACCGATACTTTTTTTTTTTAATGTCACGTGACAGTTTTTTTTTTTGCTATTTTTTGGGGGGGGGGGGGGGGGTGAACGTTGTATGTGTGTGTTTTTTTTTTTTTTTTATTATTTACAATTTTTATTTTTTACAATAATTTTTTTTTATTCTTTATTGCAATATGTGTTTTTTTTTTTTTTTTTTTTTTTTTTTTTTTTAAATCAGCCCTGTTGGGGGGCTTTGGTGAGATATCAGGGGTCTTAACAGACCTCTGATATCTCCCCCTTAAGACAGAGAATAGAGTGTCCCCAGTCCCTTTCTCTGCAGCCTCAGCTGCACTGAGAATGAATGGAGAGAAGACAGCGGCTTCTCTCCATTCATAAACTGACACATCGTAATCACAGAAGATTACAATGTTTCAGTTATGTGAATGGACCGAGTCAGCTGACTCTATCCATACACAAAGGAAGGAGGAGGGGGACGGAGGAACTGAGGGGGAGAACTGAGGGGACAGATAAGGAGAGAGGAATGCAGGGGACAGATGAGGAGAGAGGAACCAAGGGGGAGTACGGAGGGGGACAGATAAGGAGAGAGGAATGCAGGGGACAGCGGAGAGGCACAGAGGAAAGGAGGGGGCATGGAGGAGGATGCAGTGACAGTCAGCTGTGAGCGATCACCGCTGTATGTCACTAAAGCTGGTGAAAGCCGCTGGGGGAGAATCTTGTAACTCGCCCACGCGCCGATCACAGCTGTCTTCCAGGTATCGGGGGAAGCATCGGGAGTATTTGCCCGAGTACAAGTACTTGGGCAAATGCTCGGTATCGGTGCCTATACCGATACTAGTATCGGTATCGGTGCCGATACCGATACTAGTATCGGTATCGGGACAACCCTACATGTTATACTTACCTGCTTTGCAGCGATTTTGCTCCGATCCCTCCACTTCTCTAGTCCCCTGCCAGTGCTCCTGGCCCCTCCCACCTGCAGAGTGCCCGCAGAGCAAGCTACTTGCTCTGGAGGCACTCGTGCATGCTCGCTCCTGAGCTGTTTAAGACAGTTTGGCTTGGTCTTGCCCTCCTCACTGGCTGTGATTGACAGCTCATTGGCTCCTGCTACTGTGTCTCAGCCAATAAGGAATGCTGAGACCCGGGAGAGTTTCTGCTCTTGTGCACATCGCTGGATCAGGATTGGGCTCAGGTGAGCATAAGGGGGGTTATGGTTTATAAAGCATTATAAATGTAATATAGATCCCTAAATAAACGCAGGTGACTCTACCCAACAGAGCAGAAAAGTCTGTAGCTGAAAAAGCACATTGCGGGGTAGATTTATTTTTAGAACCTGACACATCATTGTTGGATCTGAAATGGCAGTTAAGAAGACTAGGTTTGGTAAATGTCTGGCCTTTTACAAATGAAAACTAAGATGGTAATAAATCCAGCACTGACTTAAAATATAAAATTCACTTTTCAAGTAATTTTCACACTGAAAACAAAAAAGGACTGGTAATGAATAGGGCATTAGTGACTGATACTGAAGTGGTTAACCTATGGGGCTGCATGTTTGGGCAAAGTACAGGTTTAGCTGAATTTCAGGTTTACTGTCCTTTTTAACTAGTTTGAATCAAGCTGGCCCAAATTATTTTGGGCAGGCAACAAAATGTTTTCAGGGAGAAAAGGCTGGAGATTGGTCTTCACTTATTTTTAAATGCACCTACCTCAATCTTATTTTCTCAAAGTACTAGCCCATTGCTGATGGTCACAGGACTCTTTACCTTAGGTGCCCCAGGACATTGTGTGGGTAATACAGGGAGTGCTTGTTCTGAAAGTGTCTACAGTGCAGATGCCTAAGCAGCAAATTAATTGGTTTAGAATTGCTTAAAGTGGTTCTAAAGCCTCAAGGGTTTTTTATTTTTAACTTAACCGCTTGCCGACCGCCTCACGCATATATACTGCGGCAGAATGGCACGTACAGGCAAACTAAAGTATCTGTGCATTGCCCTTTAAGAGGCGGCCTTTGGGTGCACGCCCACGGCAAGCTCCGTGAGTTGGGACGCGGGTCCTGCGGACTCTATGTCCGCGGGGATACCCGCGATCGTCTCACAGAGAGGAAGAACTGGGAGATGCTAATGTAAACAAACATCTCCCCGTTCTGCCTAGTGACAGTGTCACTGATCTCTGCTCCCTGTGATCGGGAGAAGAGATCAGTGACTTGCCACACACAGCCCCCCCCCCCCCAGTTAGAAACACTCCCCAGGACACACTTAACCCCTACACTGCCACCTAGTAGGTAACACCTTCACTGCTAGTGTCATTTACACAGGAATCTGTGCATTTGTATAGCACTGATTGCTGTATAAATGACAATGGTCCCAAAAATGTCCGATGTGTCCACCATAATGTCGCAGTCACAATAAAAATCGTTGATCGCCGCCATTACTAGTTAAAAAATAAAAATTAATAAAAATACCATAAAACTATCCCCTATTTTGTAAACGCTATAACTTTTGCGCAAACCAATCAATAAATGTTAAGTTTTTTTTTTTTTTTTTTTTTTTTTTTTTAACAAAAATGTAGAATACATATCGGCCTAAACTGAGGAAAAATTTTTTTTTTTAATATATTTTTGGGGGATATAGCAAAATGTAGAAAATGCGTTTTTTTTTTTCAAAATTGTCGCTCTTTTTTTGTTTATAGCACAAAAAAGAAAAACCGCAGGGGTGATCAAATACCACCAAAAGAAAGTTCTATTTGTGGGAAAAGGACGTCAATTTTGTTTGGGAGCCATGTCGCACGACCGTGCAATTGTCAGTTAAAGTGACGCAGTGCCGAATCGCAAAAAGTGCTCTGGTCAGGAAAGGGGTAAATTTTTCCGGGGCCGAAGTGGTTAATGCATTTCATGCATTAAGGTAAAAAAAACCTTGTGTCGCTCGCCCCCTTTTTACTTACCTGAGCCCCATTGTGATCCAGCACTGCATGAGCAGTGGCGTTCCTCCTCCCTGGGAAGATCGTTAGCAGCAGGAGCCGTTGGCTCCCGCTCTTGTCGAACAACTTCAGTGAGAAGTGGGACGTTAAATGAAGCACGTGGTTGCAATTGAATAAAATGGTGATTATTAAAATATTTAATATTCTGTAGACGCATGACTACATACATTAATTCCATGTACATAGAAATACACACTAACCATGTCAATTTCTAAAACAGTGGTAACTGATAACATGGTTCTAAATTGATAGCATAATGAGGTTACAGAGTACACCAAATTCCAAGATTGGGTATACATGTATAGCAAGGTAACATCTGCATGGCCTATGACCTTTCTGATCCCTGTTACAATGATGTGATCATATGAAATAATGATCTATTAGAACTGTACTACTATGATGCACGGCATCTGGTAGCTCGACGTGTTTCGCTGCTTGGTGCCGCTCATCAGGATCAACCACGTGATGTATCTGAAATGGAAAATAATTGTCTGGATAAATAGGCTTGTATCAATAAAGGGGGAGGATGGATTAAGAAACCCCCCCCCATAAATCACTTACAAGTGTATGTGCAATGTCAAAGACTGTGGGCCACCCAAAGACATCAAAGTCGGGAGCTGAGGAGGTGTGTCCGGCAGCACCCATCACGGACAGCAACCCAGGTGGCACACAGAGCACTCCTAGTGTTTCACATTGTAAAAAGTGAACCAGATGAATGCAATGTAGAGACGAAGTGAATAGGAATGTAATGACAGTGAGGACTGTGATGGGACTGGTGTGTACAGAAGGGGGGACTAGTGAAAGGTGAGTGAGCAGGAGTGAAGGTGAGTAGCCATGATGAAAGGTTTCCACCAAGAAACCTGAATGTAGGGGGTGCGTGAAGACAAAAGCTGCGTGACTTCTAATGCAGCGTACACACGGTCGGACTTTTCGACAACAAAGGTCAGATGGTCTCTCTGGTCTTTCCGACAACCAGACTTGCCTACACACAATCACACCAAAGTCCGACGGATTCGTAAGTGATGACATACGACCGGGCTAAAATAAGAAAGTTGATAGCCAGTAGCCAATAGCTGCCCTAGCGTTGGTTTTTGTCCGTCGGACTAGCATACAGATGAGTGGATTTTTCGACCGGACTCGATTACGTCGGAAAGATTTGAAGCATGTTCCAAATCTAAAGTCTTGTCAGATTTTCGACCGAAAAAGTCCGCTGCGGGTCCGATGAAGCCTACACAGTTGAATTGTTTGCCAGACTTGGTCCGTCGGACCACTCCGGTCAAAGTCTGCTCATGTGTATGCAGCATTAGTGTGCAAAAAGTTACCTGGTGCTAGATAAGAGGGAGAAAATAAGACTATGATCCAGGATAGGACATGGGATCTGGTATGTGCGAGAGCCCAGAGTTACCCGGTCCAACCAGGGCAATGACAAGGGGGCGGGGCCTAGTCCCGCTGTCTGTGTCAATGGACACAGCAGCAGGTCTTGGGAGCGAGCCCGCACGAGTTTTGCCATGGGAATCTGCTTCCTATTGGGGACACCAGCAAGAAAGGAGGAGCCAGGAGTGCCAGTGGGGATCCCGAGAGGAGGATCGGGGCTGCTCTGTAGTTCTATTGCACAGAGCAAGTATAGACCTGTTTGTTGGGGGAGGAGTGTGTTTTTTATCTTTCTATTACAACCACTTTAGATTATGACAGAGGAATATGGTCCAGTTTACTTGCACTCATGGTTTTGATAATGGAATACGAGCGTTTTCTTGAGTGAAGAAATTTAACTTTAAAAAATGGGAATCTTGCATACCAGTACTGCTGTAATAACACCAAACCGAAGTTATTTAGTGGATGTTTAGTACAGGGCTTGACAAATTTTGCTTTGAATCTAGGAGCCAACTAAAAAAAGGATAGGAGACTGGGTTTTTTTTTGGTTAAAAAAAAAAAAAAATCGGATTTAACATGTCCCTGATGGTGAACTTATCCTTTAACCCTTTCACAGCCATAGATGTTTGTGTGTTTTTATTTATTTTATTTTTTTTGCACCAGTTTAAAAAATAATTTTAGGCCTGAAGATTACATAAAACCCCAAACATATTTTCTGAAAGTGGACACCCTAGAGAATAAAATAATGGTAGTTCCAGTTTCTCACACAATATTACCGCAAAGGTGTAAAACAGAAAATTTCAGCAAAAAACACATTACCCTTTTTTTTTTTTTTCTTTTGTAAAATACAAAAGCCCGCCCCGCCTCCTCATCTGTCTGTGATAGAGGAACACTGATATGATGCTGGGAAACTGTATCAGTGTTCCGCCTATCACAGACGAGGAGGAGGCGGGGCGGGCTTTGTTTTAATGGATGGCTGAACAGAATGCATTACACAGAGGGAGACGCGCTGTTTTCGTAATAAAAGGTACGGCTGCAACTGGGCACAGTGAGGCTGCAGATGGGCATTGTTTACCAGGTAGCTGCTGCATTTTCCCACCCTCGGCTTATACTCGAGTCAATGTTTTTCCTGTTTTTTTTTGTGGCAAAATTAGGTGCCTCGGCTTATATTCGGGTCGACTTATACTCGAGTATATACGGTATCTTTTGTTTTTTTTTTTTTGTTTTTTTTACAGATTTTCAAATCTGTAGTAAGCCTGAAAAGCTTATTTCATCAGCGTTGGTTCACATGTTCTTATAGATACCTCTTGTATAACTTATATATCCCATACATGACTGTTCATCTCTTTTAGCCAGTCTAGTTTGGTACTTGGGAAAAGTCAAACTACTCTGTAGGCCCCTTTTTTTTCCCATCTTGGTAAGTTGGGAAACCTACCGTGTATATACTTGAGTATAAGTCGATCCGAATATAAGCCAAGGACCTACTTTTACCACAAAATACTGGGGAAACTTATTGACTCGAGTATAAGCTGAGGGTGAGAAATGCAGCAGCTACTGTAAGTGGAAAAGAGGGTCAACAATGCCCATCTGCAGCTGCATACCTCACTGTCCATTGCTGCCTACCTCACTGTGTCCATTGCAGCCTCCCTGTGGGGTGAGCGGTCGGGATGTCCCCCTGATCGTTCTGCATACCTGATCAGCGTTTCATGCATGTCAGGCGGCTGCCGTTCAAGTGTACAAAAGCCGCGCCGCATCCTCGTCTGTGATAGGCAGAACACTCAGTTTCCCAGCAGTCAGTGTTCAGCCTATCACGGACATCAGCCTATCATCCCACGGATGAGGATGAGAGGAACACTAACTGCTGGGAAACTGTGTTCTGCATATCACAGAGGAGGAGGAGACGTCGCTTTTGTACACTGGAATGGGTGCCGTCTGTCTGCATGAAACGCTGATCAGGTAGGTAGATGGCAGTAACTCAAGTATAAGCCGAGGGCTTATACTCGAGTATATACAGCAAATATCATTTAAAATGAGGCCTCATGTACACGGGACATTGTTCAGTCCCCCCATGAGCGATTTTCCTTAACCGCTATTAACGGCGTCTAAAAAAAAACGGCCGTTTAACTGCGTTTACATGCCGCGTTTAGCTGCGTTTGCAACTTAGAAGCGTTTGAAGAAAAAAAACTTAACTTTTTTTCAAAATAGCCAAAAATGAAAAACGCATGTGAACGAAATGCGACTAAACACGTTTAAAATGCCTCTAAACACAGGTTCTGAAAGCATTTTTTTGGGTTCCAAAAAAAGCCTCTAAACACAACTGCCTAGAGATGACTATGAAGGAAGCTGTGTACATGTACTGATAAGATAATAGAGGAGAGTTCAGGAGCAGTTGAAAAAAATGCTCAACTGCTCCTAAATGTCCGTTTGCTAGCAGCAGTGTACATGAGGCCTACGTTTTTCCTTTATAATGAAGGCATGCCTATGGCATTTCAAATACGGTTGGTTTACTTCCAGACACCAAAAAAAAGTATGCTCATTAAGTCCAGGGGTTGAGGAACTGCCTTTAACCAGAAAAGCAGACATGCACACTTAAATCCTCTTAAAGCAGGACTGTCAAAGATACTTACCTTTGTTCCAACAGTGTGACACACCCATGAGGTCCAGCGCTTGCTTCTTCTAGGTTCTGGTCTTTGGCTTGATTGGCCAGGGATGTTGCACATACTCATAAGCAGGAGTGCACATATGTGAACTCGGCCTAAATCTATCTCTTGGACTGCATTGAGGGACACAGGTCCTGCTTCTGTGCTTTGTAAATGTCCTTGGTACTTAGTACAACAAAATTGAAGCATGTTGGGTTAAAGAGGATTGGCAAGTGCTCCTTTAGACGGCAGTTACCGAATTATTTGAAATCTCAAATCACTCCAAGAAATAGTGTCCTGTTCAACTCTTCATCTCAAAATCTTGGTGTGCTGTGCAGAGTTATGCAGCATATCTGCATTTTTTCACACAGTTCAGCACATGAATGGATGTATTTCTAATCACTATACAAGCAGAATAAAAATAAACTGTATTAATCTTCTAAAAGGGAGGAGGAAGTGAGGACACAGAATGTGGCACATTACAAAAAGCTCACGTACTGATGTCAACGTAGAAAAACTTTGTAAAATTGTGTCTGCATGTCAAATCTGCATTTTTTTTCCCTCTGTTTTTGTGCACTTTAGGGCTGCAACTAACCATTATTTTCATAATCGATTAGTTGCCCGATTGTTTCGATTAATCGGTTAATAACCTTAAAAGTTTGTATAATTTAGTTAATATGTAAAGCTTAAAAAAAGGAAATTTATTCTTAAATATCTCTATGCAGTGGTAAATATAAATAACCAACTATATGGTTAGTGAGTAAAATCTTTAATCCACTCTGAGAATAACAGACAGAAGAGAGATATTGTGTATATACTATTAGAGGTTGAATCTGGTAAATATCAGACTAAGATCAAATTTTTTTTTTATTGAAAAGAAAAGACTGTTTTGCAGTTTTTCAAACCGAACTGTAATATATTATATGCTGGCCATACAAAAACAATTTCTTTCTTCAAAAGAAAATTTTCATTTTAAGAACGTTCGTTCGATTTTCTAATCGTTAGAGGGGTCAAATTTACGTTTGTTTTCAACCACAGTGACGGGAAAATTTAGAAATCGAAAACTTTTTGGTCAAAGGACTTTTCAGACAGTGTATGTGGTTTTCGTTCAGAAATTACATTCGTTTTAAAACAGAATGATAAAAGCAAGTGAAAATTTCAAACATTCTTCTCATTCAGCGAATGTACAAAGATTTTTCATCTGAATATTCTCGTCTAAAAAAAATTGATCTGTGTGGCCAACATAAGGCTCGGTACACACCTATGCAGTTTGCTTTTGATCTATTTCTGCAGTGCGTTTTGCTGTGCGTTTTTTTGATTTTTTTTTTTTTTTTTTTGCGCACGTGATTTTGCAGCGATTTTGCAATTACTGAAGTTACTGCAAAAACGCATTACATGCTTTTCTGCAGCTTCTCCATTGAACCAAAAAAGCAGTTTTAAATTGAAAAAAGTCCTTGACCCTTTCTTAACCCTTTCATGACTAAGCCTATTTTTGACATTTGGTGTTTACAAGTTAAAATCAGTTTTTTTTTTGCTAGAAAATTACTTGGAGCCCCCAAACATTATATATATATTTTTTTAGCAGAGAATAAAATGGAGATTGTTGCAATATTTTTTAACACACGGTATTTGTGCAGCGGTGTTTTAAATGCAAATTTTTGGGAAAAGGGACACTTTCATGAATTTAAAAAAAAACAAACAGTAAAGTTAGCCCAATTTTTTGTATAATGTGAAAGATGATGTTACGCCGAGTAAATAGATGCCAAACATGTCACGGTTTATAATTGCACGCACTCGTGGAATGGCGACAAACTACGGTACCTAAAAATCTCCATAGGTGAAATATTACATTTTTTTTTTACGGTTACCAGGTTAGAGTTAGAGGAGGTCTAGAATTATTGCTCTCGCTCGGACGATCGCGGCGATACCTAACGTGTGATTAGAACACCGTTTACATATGCAGGCGCGACTTCGGTATGCGTTTTCTTTGCTGCGCGAGCTCGCCGGGACGGGGGCGCTTTAAAAAATTTTTTTTCTTATCTTATTTATTAGAAATTGTGTTTTGAAAAAAAAAAAAATTTTTTTTGATCACTTTTATTGCTGTCACAAGGAATGTAAACATCCCTTGTGACAGTAATAGGTTGTGACAGGTACTCTAGACCCCCGATCCCTCCTTTGCACTTCACTGTATTCAGATCGCCGAAAACGGCGATTCTGAACACTATTTTTTTTTAAAACCGGCGCCATTGGCAGCCGAGTAAACGGGAAGTGACGTCATGACGTTGCTTCCGCGTTTACAATTAGGAGGCTGGAATGAAGCCGTGCGCGGCTTCGTTCCAGACTGTCAGCAGCCACCGGAGGCGGCGGATCATCGATCGGGCCTCCCAGTGGATCCGGAGGCCCGGTAAGAGCGGCGGGAGGGGGGACGTCCCCTCCCGCTCCTCCGGTATAACAGCCGAGCGGCTTTTAGCCGCATCGGTTGTTATACATGGATAGTCGATCGCCCGTTCTACAACATGGTAACCGGGATGATGCCTGCAGCTGCGGGCATCATCCCGGTATAACCCCGGAAAGCAGAGTACGCTCGGCGGGAAGGGGTTAATACGCAGCAGCTGTAAAAAGCATAGGTGTGAACGTTAAATGAACTGTAGTGCGTTTATGCAGAAAGCACCAAAAAACATAGGTGTGAACCAGGCCAAAGACATTTAGTAACATAATGGGGCTAAAAAAAAAATAAAAAAATTGGCCCTTTATAGTACAAAAAAAACAAATAATCGCTACTGTAAGGGGTTAATTTTTTTACTGTTAAACAGTGAAAGTAAAATTTAGGGCTCATTTTAGTTTTTTTTTTCTTTTTAACCCCATTATGTTACTGTCCAATCGATTAATTTCATAATCGATTAGTTGTCGATTAATCGATTAGTTGTTTCGGCCCTAGTGCGCTTGTGTGTGTATGTATATATGTGTGTGTCTATGTGTGTGTGTATATGTGTATATATATATATATATATATATATATATATATATATATATATATATATATATATATATACACTAAAGTGAAATATAGGGCAAACAAACGCAATAAACTACCCACATTTTTGGTAAAATATAATATACATTTTTTGGGGGGGCGGACTTTATGTACTTGGGTGTAACTTTATTTTTTTGTTTTATTTGTATTTTTTAATCACATGGGGGCTTTTTAACCCCCCCCCCATGTGGTGATTTTTTTTTTAGGCGCCAGGTTCACTTTAAGACATGCAGGACCTAAATAGTCCCTGCATGTTTCCTCTGGGCTCCACTGAATGTATTGAAATGTATCCCTTCCCGGCTATGCTAGCCAGGGACATGGAAGAGGCTGACTCGGGAAGTATACACGCAGCTTTCCCGGTCACCAAGAAGGGGAGGATAGCGGCTGTGTTTGCTGTTCTTCCTCCGCTCCACCGGCCAGCACCCGCCATGTTGGTTTCGCGCCGCAGATGGGCAGGCGGAGCCCGTAATACGTGGCGGCACGTGATGGTACCGGGGGTGCGTGGAAGCAACTGTGAGTTTGCCTGTCAGTTTTACACACAATCCTGGTAGTTGCAGCCACCAGATTGTGTGCAACTTCCTACTGTCAGATCCGTACGATGTACGAACCTGGCAGTGAAGGGATTAAATAAAAAAAAGGTAAACCTCATACTGATGGGCACCCATCTAGGAAGGGTGCACGTGGGCACAAGCCTACAGTGACTAGTGAAAAATGCAGCCATGGCTGTGGTGCAGAAATCTGCAACATGTCTGCATCCTTCCTAAACTGCAGCGCTCCCGTGGCTCCATTTCTAAAGCTCAGCTGTGTTGCTTAGAATTAAATGGAATATCACACTGTAACATATCAAAGTGAAGGAGGAAAAAAAACTGTCAGCAATTTAAAAAACAGAAAGCACGCAGTCCAGAGCAGGCACTGCTGCACAATAAAATATATAGCTTTACCATGCAGGTAAATATCTGTTCCCATGTCATGTGGAACACAGAGCTCACTTATTGGTTATAGTTGATGTCCTTATTCAGCTAGAAATGGAACACAAGTCAAATACCGATGCTTAAAAGACACAGGAACTTCACAGCCAGCTGATCTCTATGTAGTTGTATACATTATTTCAATGTTTTGCTAAATTGGTCACATTAAATAACTGAATTATGTACTGAAAAGAAAAAAGGCTGATGGAATTATTCTCCATTTTTAGGTCCTCCACCGACCAACCTTTTCCAGCCTCCGCGGCGTCCTGGCTTAGGAACATTAGGAAAACCAATAAGGCTCCTGGCCAACCACTTCCAGGTGCAGATACCGAAAATTGATGTTTACCATTATGATGTGGACATTAAACCTGAGAAAAGGCCCAGAAGAGTTAACAGGTGAGCAAAGTATTTCTGACAGCAGTATAAGGTTTATTTATTTAAAATTGGATGCATGATCTGTCCAACAATTTCCTTCGTTATTTAGGGAGGTGGTTGACACGATGGTGCGACATTTCAAAATGCAGATATTTGGAGACCGCCAGCCTGGATATGATGGAAAGAGAAATATGTACACTGCACATCCACTGCCAATTGGGAGGGACAGGGTAAGTTTACTTATGCTCTTTGCCACTGCCTTCTGTACTGCTGCTCTACTTCATGGTTTTCTTTTCCCCTTATGGTTTCGTTAAATGGTATTGAGTGCTAAAGCCAAACATATAATGTTCTAGCTGGGTAACCTTATCTGTCTGAAAAATGAATGAATTTTTTTTTTTTCAGGCCTCAATCTTCTATTAAACAGCATGTCCTATAAGGGCAAAAAACTAATTAACAAAAGTCAAATGCTGCATGCTGCTAGTTCCTATAAGTTATTTTGAAATCTAATGTACAATTCAAGATTACTTTTAAGGACTGATTCATACAATGTGTGGTGACGGAAGGTTTAGTGCAATGTAAAAATGTCTGTCACCGCAAAGACACAATATATAATGGGTTCCTGTGTGTCCCATTTACACTGCAGCGCAGCCTAGGGCTGTGCTAAATTGCAGACAATACTGCATTTCTTTTTCATACATCATGGGGCACAAAGTCAGGCTAATATTCATTACCTGCTGGGTTATACTTCCTCATTAGGTGAATGGACGCTGGTAGACCAAAGGTCTTCAGACAGGAAGTGATCCCCTCTATAACCCCTCCCATACAGGAAGTACTTTAGTTTTTTACCAGTGTCTGCAAGGTGGATGGCACGATTTGTTTGAGCTTTCTGAGCTCCAGGTCTCTAGTCCCACAAATGGTTCCAAAATGAATCAAGGGATTGACTGATCGGATCCATTTGATGCAGGCTTTTATGCTTCGATAAATGGTACCCGAGCCTCGCAAAGAAGACTAAAGATCCTACGAGATTTTGCCTGTAATGTGGCCTCTGGGCGCTGGACCCTGCGGAGTGCTGTACAGGTTCAAGGAAAAGGACCCTAAACATGAAAGGGTACCCAGTCCTTGGAGGTCGAAGTGAAAGGTAACTGCCATGAAGGGTGAAGATTGGGCCCTTAGTTTCTAAGTGGGGTGTCCCAGTGATTGTAACAATCAGTCAAGTTAGCTAAAAGCTGGACACCTGTGTGCGGTGACCATATGAGGGAGTTTTGGGCTAGCTGTGGGTGTTTGCAAAGTGTATCTTTTTTTGCTTGTGTCTGGCTGTTTTTTTACCTGTATTATGGCACACAACGGTGCGCCATTTCACCTTGGTTCGGCATGGCGCAAGAGCGCCGCTGAGCTCGGCAGTTTGTTATGCAGCCATGGCGCACGTGGCTTCGCCGTACATGCGCCTTAACCTTTATCTGGGAGCACGAAGATTTGCGTTGTACGTGAATACAGTCACACCCGTTTGCCGTAACTGCACACGTGTGCATGCGCACGCACAGAGCGCTCCGGCGCACACCCAGCTTATTTTAAGCTGTGTAGGCCAAGCATTTGGTGCTTCCAGAAAGCAGCTGTGGGCCACAGAAGGCTCTGAACAGACACTTGCAGTGGTTCATTTTTCTTTACCCGGGTCACGTGAGTCACCAGGTGTTGCTTGGCAGGCTAAAGGTGCTTAGCAGGATTGTTACATAGGGGCTTGGTGAGCCCTATTAAAGGGTCTCCCTTCTGAGGTGTTTTTAATACTACACCCAAGTACTCTTTGTTTGTGGCTATTTTCCAAAAAGAGAAGTGGGACTAACACCACAAGGAAGGGCACACCTATGTCCTCAGTTCCTGATGAACCTAGTCGTATCCCTAGTGTTTCCCCTGAAGGACCAGAGGCTTCCGGGCAATCTGAGCCGCTGCGCCTATCTGGTATTATGTCTACAGTCAACGCTGCTGCTTCACACTTTATCACTAAGGATGAACTGTCCTCAGCCCTAGCCGGGTTAGAGCACAGGATTGCTGGCATGATTGCCTCCATCCCGCAGGGTGGCAGGAAGCAGATCAGATTGACAAGAAATTGGAGTTATTATTAAAGCCTTCCTTTTCTCTGGCCAGTTCAGCTATTCAGCCAGCTGTTGGAGCATTTAGTATCCAGTCCGTAAAGGATCAGGTCAAACGGCCTCATAGGGCCAGGAGGATGATCTGCCCGAATGTAAGACAGATATTCCTCGAGCGCTGTCTTTTGCTGTTCATGCTTTTAAGGATTCAATACAGCAGGTTTCAGTCCCTCTTGTCTGTACATATGCACAGACTTTTATAGCTTAAGAACTGGTCAGCTGAGCTTCCTTGTAAAAAGTTATTGGCAGGTTTCCCGTTTCATAGGGAACGTTTATTCGGTGATCACTTGGACAAATTGTATCCATAAGATTTCCGGAGGCAAGAGTCCTCAGGCATGCTTAAGCCTAAACTGGTGGTTGCAGGATCAGAACCTGCGAAAGGGAAAATCCTTTCTCCCGGTAACTTGGAGAGTACTGACTACAGATGCTAGTCTCTCAGGATGGGGAGCGACCCTAGACGGGCTCACAGCTCAGGGGAAATGGTCAGGGACAGAGCAAACCCTGCTCATCAATGTCCTAGAATACGGGCAATACATCTGGTCCTACGGTCCTTGACGGTGGAGCTTCAGGACTGCCCCACCAGGGCAGTGGCCTATATAAACCACCAAGGCGGTACCAGGAGTCCAGCTCTGAAGGAGGTGAACTACATACTAGCCTGGGCAGAGCGACATGTGCCATTTATATTGGCAGTCCATATCCTGGGAGTAGAGAACTGGAAGGCAGATTATCTCAGCCGCTAGCAGATCTGCCCGGGGGAATGGTTCCTACACCCAGAGGTGTTCCAGGAAGTTTGCCAACATTGGGGATGGCCAGAGGTCGACCTACTGGGATTCAGGTTCAACAACAAGCTACAGCAGTTTGTGTCTCGAACAAGAGATCCTCTGGCAATTGGAGTAGATACTCTGATAGTTCCATGGAGCCAGCCTGGCCCAGAAGGCCCTGGTTCCCAGAGATTGTGAGACTGACAATAGACGGGCCATGGACGCTTCCACGTCGCCCTGATCTTCTGTCTCAAGGTCCCTATATTCCACCCCAATTTACAGTCTCCAAAATTGACGGCATGGCTATTGAATCCAGGGTGTTAAAGGACTGTGGCATCTCGGGACAAGTGATGTCTACTCTAGTGAATGCTAGAAAAGCTGTCACTAGGAAGATTTATCATAAGGTCTGGAAGACTTGTATTGCTTGGTGTGAAGCCAAAACATGGCATCCTCTGCAATACGTGATTGGGAGAATTCTCTTTTCTACAGTCAGCTGTGGAAATCAAATTAGGCTTTGAGTACAATCAGTGGTCAAGTTTCAGCCCTATCAGTATTCTTCTAAAGGCCTTTAGCCTCCCATTCACTGATCTGAACCTTTATGTAAGGGGCAACTCTCTCTTGCTTCCCCCCCATTAGGTCACCTATGTGTCCTTGGGACTTGAACTTGGTGCTGTCTGTCTTACAGAAACAACCATTTGAACCTATTAAGGAAATTCCATTAGACCTGCTGTCATGCAAGCTAGACTTCCTGATGGCTATCACCTCTGCTAGAAGGGTGTTGGAGTTGGCGGCCCTTTCACGCAGGGAACCGTACTTGATCCTTCATCGTGAGTCGTGTTAAGACCTGTTCCATCCTTTTTGCCAAAAGTGGTGTCGGACTTTCATTTAAATCAGGACATTATTTTTGCCTTCTTTTTTCTCTTGGCCTCATTCGGCAAAAGAGAAATGCATTCTTTGGACATTGTTCGGGCAGTCCAAGGTTTATTTGTCTAGATCTGCTGAGATCTTTGGATCAGACTCTTTTGGTAAAACACAAAAAACAAAAAAAATAAGACCCAAGAAGGAGCAGGCAGCTTCCATTGCCAATTGGATCTGTCAATTGGTCATTCAGGCCTACGGTCTGAAACATAAAGCTCCTTCCTTTAGGGTGAGAGCTCATTCTACCAGGGGTGTAGGAACCTCCCTGGGCTTTTCGCCATCCGGTATCTGTGGCTCAGATTTGTAAGGCTGCTACTTGGTCTTCAGTGCATACGTTCACAAAATTTTATCAAGTGGATGTTCAAGCAGCCGAGGATTCGGCTTTCGGCTGCAGTGTACTGCGGGCTGCCGTTAAAGTTCTAATAGCTATTGTTAGGCAGGGTGTCTCCTACCCCTCAAAGCTATTGCTCTGGGACGTCCCAGCAGGTAATAAATATTAGCCTGCCTCTGTGTCCCATGATGTTTGGGAAAAAAAAAAAAAAAAAACAGGATTTTTTTCGTCATCCTTGCCTGTAAAATACTTTTCTTTGAGTACATCATGGGACACAGAGGTCCCTCCCCTCTTTTTTGAGGATTTAGTACTTGCTATAAAACTAAAGTACTTCCTGTATGGGAGGGGTTATATAGGGGATCACTTCCTGTCTGAAGACCTTTGGTCTACCAGTGTCCATTCACCTGATGATGTATAACCCAGCAGGTAATGAATATTAGCCTTACTCTGTGTCACAAAAGGATTTTACAGGTAAGTATGACGAAAAAATCCTATTTATTTTCACAGTGCACCGTACAGCATGCTGCTGTACAGGGTCATGATGAATAAAGCGTACGTTTTGTACACTTGAAATAAAATTTGTACAACACATAATGCAGTGTGATTTCCTGAATTGTGCACCACCCTGCCCCCTACTGCAGCCGGGAAAGCGATAAAGCACTCCAACAGCTGTGTGTTTCAGTGTGAACTCAGCCTAAAGTACACCCCCCGAAATGGAAGAAAAAAAATTCAACCCGATGCAGAAGCATGTTTTGGGCACAGCTCTCAGTTTTATTAGAAGTGTATCTAAACCCAAAAACAAAAATGTTGGTACTGTTGTCCAGCACCTCCGGTGGCTCAGCAATGAGAGCCACTGCTGGACACAGCAGAAGTTGTGGGTTCAGATACACCCCCCCCCCCCCCCCCAACTCGAAGTCAATACTGCTTACCAGTCCGTAAATGTGGTGGCTGGTTGTGTCCTTTTTCAGGCAAAGAACATTTTTAGTTATTACTGAAAATGACATACCTGTTTATCTTGTCACAAATGCACAGCCCTTGTTGCTTTCTAGGAGTTAAAAGGACCGCTTAACCTTTGCTATTGCTTTTGTAAACTGCTAGACCCATGTAGTGAAGATAAAGGCAGGATCTGTGTGGGTTCTTTTTTATAGATGCCATCAAAAAGGGGAGCACAAAAGTCACCCTGACCTGTACACTTGAGGATAAAATCTACATAGGACATTGAGGATAATCACATATGTCACTTTATTGGAAGACCTAGTGAAAACTACATTTTCCCATTTATCGTATGGATATTGGATACTGCTGAAATCATCTACCCAGTATCAATTCCCCTTGTGATTTTATCCCACTTATTGAATATAAATATATATATATATATATATATATATATATATATATATATATATATATATATATATATATATATATATATATATATATATATATATATATATATAATGTGTTTGTTTTTTTTCTTTTCGCGCACACAGAACACAATTATTTACTTTGTATTTTTTGCTCACAGGTGTCTGACTGTAGGGCACTTATACTACTACACTATGTCTTTCAGGTTGATTATTTAGTTTGATGTTTAGCACATGTGTGAATATTATGTTGCAGTATTGGATACCATTTAATGCACTTTAGGGTTAATGGCACCCATTGCAGGTGACACCTAGTCTCAAGTGCACTTTAGGATGTATAATTAACCCTAGGGTATAAATCACTAATTTTAAGGTGACACTAGTTTGGATCACTTTTTTTTAGGTTATTTATCACACATTTTCAAACTCACCCATAGAAGGGTGACAGCAGTTAAAATCACTTTTCAGGGTATTTATCACAACTCTGCCTACTCTAAGGATCATCCCCCTCATAAGAGCTTATATAGGTAGGTTTGACCGAGCAGTAACTACTTATTGTACACACATCCCCTGTTTGCTGACCCCTTGGCAGAGCGACCCAAATGTGATTCGCTCTTCATAGGTGGCATAAAGCAATGGGTTCAACCTGACACAATTATTAAATACAGTTTTACTACTTTGGAGGGTTCACTATCACTTTGGATATAATCACCCAATAGGGAGCGATTTAAAATCGCCCAATAGGGAGTGTATTCTAACAATCACAGTATCACAAGTTAAACTATAGTAGGACATAAATGCATCTCTACCCACATTATTATCTAATTGGAGGCAGCGCCATCTACCCCAACACCAAACATACTTTACAAAAAGGGTGTAGACACAAATGAATAGGAGGTGGAGTTTACAATCTTCCAGTTGAAAAGTAGAGGGGGGAAGAAAACTAAAGCAGCCATCCCATTGAATGACTAGTAACTTGCAAGAAAGTTATTTTTGAGTTTATATGTGCCTTAAATCAAGGTGATAAGACTGGCTTGTTCAGCATGAAGACTCTGCTAATGCTGCTGAAGGGGACATTGTGGTAAACGTATATATGTTGCCTTTAAATCTTCAAAAAAGTAACGGTACAGAAACCAGAGCACTTGAGTACAATGAAATGTGTGCAGGAGGAGGGTATGGCAACCAGCAGAGTTTCTCTTGACTCAGCAATGTTGGATAGAGATGTTTCCATACTTGGCAACAAAATCATATGTATACAGTCCTAGCCTTAGGCTCGGTTCACACTGCCGCAACTTGGGATCTGACTTGTGAGACCCCAAGTCGCATGACGTGAAATCCCATGTTGGTCAATGAGAGTTGTCTTAATTGGCACTACTGAAGGCGCTCTGACTTTAGAAAAGTTTCCTGTACTACTTCAAGGCGACTTCTATTGGACTTGTGCCCCCAAGTAGTACTCAAGTCGCCAGGAAGCCTCCTGGCAAAGTCTCACTGTAAGTCGCTCTATTTTCTGGTAGCTCTATTTTCTGGTCGCTGCAATGTGAACCGAGCCTTAGTCTAGATTTGCATTGATGCAGTTTACCATGCGATTTGACATGTAAAATCGCATGCCAAATCGGTGGCTATTGCCGGAAATGGCAACGTCTGAATCTGCAACGCCGCATATTCCCAAAAGTAATTCCTGTACTACATTTGGCGACTTTGGGGTGCGATTTGTATAGACATTTGTGCAGGAACCCACACACATCTTTGAAATCGCTCCTGAAGTCGGACTGATGTGCGGGAATGAAATCGTGTGAGTTCAGCTGAACTCGCACAATTTCAATCCCGCTATCAGTGTGAACCTTAAAGGTAAATGACGGGAGCAGTTGAATCTTCCTTTGCAATGTTGAAGCATTTGTTACAAATGACTAATATAAAGTAGAAAAATATATAGCAAAGTTGCGATACCAACAACAAATTGTGAAAAATAAAAAGAACAGCAGCCAGCATCAACAATGATTGCAATTGTGAAAAAGTGCAGGAAATATATAATGCAGCGCTAAAAATATACAAACCCCAAAAAAACACTCTTGGGGAGAATATTTATCAAGTGTACTCGTGAATATAGGATTAAAGGTGAATAAATGAAAATGTGTTCATAACCTTTAACAAAGGAAAGGAATCTCACATGAGCATTGCACAGTCGCATATACCAAAAAAGCACAAAAAAAGTCACTCAAGTGATTACACCAAGAAGTTCATCTAAGTCGGGAAAATAATTTAATGGTTCAGCGTGTAATGGAGTTTCTAGATGTTTCATAAAAGCAATCAATGTAGTCTCTTTAGGAATAATCGGTCCTTAAACGGCACAAAAGACAGGTATGCATGGTAGATATGACTTCATATATGATACTGTAGGTGTACATAAAATATCAGGGAAAGGCAATGGGTACTCTTACCCCAGGGTGTGGACACACCAGCGTTGTTGAGTCAATCAAGCATAAAACGATCATCCACGATAAATCATCCGACCAGGATCTCTGCAGGCAAGGCGGTGCCTAAAAACATTAACTTCCAGGGAGTTTCATGAGAAGCGGTCACCATCCAAACATCAGAGAGAGAGTGTTCGTTCTTCCACCCGACGAGGTAGATCATGGGAAAAGAGAAAAATAGAAAGGCCTCCACTTGGAGCAGATCACTCCAGTATAAAAAAATGTATTTAAATGAAATGGTAAAAAAATTTACATAACATCCCTCATGATGTGTACAAGCGTGATCACAGACCAGAATAAAAAAGTGTTGGATATCGAGCTTAGCAGGCTAAGTACCCGACGTTTAGTACGAAAAATGTCGGGTATATAGCCTGCTAAGCTCGATATACCACACTTTTTTATTCTGATGAGGCACATGTGGGCACAGATCAGGCATGGATGAGGCAGGGTTGAGTGCTGCTGCGGTCTCCCTCCACTCGCACTGTACTGCTTGGTATGTACAGTGTGCTAGGAGAGGGGAGAGCTGAACCGGACATGCGCCGGTTTGTTGACAAGTGAAAGCTCCATCATTGGACGGAATGATCACGTGGTAAAGGGGTCCTGTCATTGGCCCTTTACCCTGATCACGCTAGGTCAGGTGGTTAAAGTGGAATTTAACTACTATAAATATAGTGACAATGTGAGGCCTTGTCCCTGCTAAAAGGGTTGTAGAAAGGACCCAGGATTTACACATATATGCAGAGTGTGGGACTAAGGAGTATAGATTGAGAAAGAACTGTTTATACAGCTCTCTGGATTGGGCTCTGTAGTTTGGCCCTAATAATAATAATAATAATAATAAAAGTCTTGAGTATACCCGGGGCTCCCTTCAGGAGACAGGCGTTGCTTCTGGGTTGGGTAGCAGGCCTTCCATTCCATGCTAGAGGAGAGATTCTATGTCCATAGGACTTGGAGAGTTGAGGCAGCTATGGGAGTCTGGAGGACTAGGAGTGACAGGCAGGACTGTCAAGAGAACCCCTGTTGAGAGGCAAGGGAGTGTGCCCATGTAGCAGGGTGCTGTAACTAGAAGGCTGAGAGAGCTAGGTGAGATGGTTTGAGGGACCAACGAATAGTTAAGTTTGAGATCTAAGCAGTGGCTCTGCTGAGGGGGAAGCCAGGTGGTTTGCCATTTTCTGTTTTGTTGGCAAAAATTCCCGGCGTGGGCAACGGTTTTGTGGACTTGACTTTGTTTTACAAACGTGAGCGGACAAGCCTTAAAAACAGTTTGGACTGGTGTGAACTCCCCAGGAGGTTTATGCTATTATGTGCTAGTATGCACAGTATAATAGCACATTATGACACTTGCATGTCAAACGAAGCCTGTCAGCACTCGGGTGCATCCATCTTCTCCTTGTGTTCCTTCCAGATTTCCTCTGGCCACTTGAGTGGGCAGGCCATGATGTTGCTCATGCGCAAAGTGCACGGGAGTCGCTTCATCACAGTGGAGAGCAGTGGCAAAAATGTATTCTGAGTTGTGCATGCACAGCTTGGTGTACATTACTGCAGAGAGGCTGGGAGAACCCTTTGACAGAAGAGACCAATAGGATCTGTTTTGTCGTAAAAAAACCAAAAAAAAACAAACCAAAAAAAGTTTAATTCTGCTTTAAAGCAGGATCTGGGAGAGTGGAAGTGTTGGTCCACAAAACTGCTGACACACTCCCCACTACCTCCACTGAGGGTGTCTGCATTCTGTGATGGTGGTGGGGAGAGCAAGATAATATGGGGGGGGGGGGGGGGGGGGCATTCAACTGACTGAGAGCATCTCTAGGCATCCTAATAGGCTTCACTGTACTGTGCTTTGGGCACATTCATAGCCTCGGGATATGTATGCTAATTGTTTAGTCCCTAGATATTGAGAGAATCCTTAACCTAATCAAACTGGTATGCTTAGCAAAGAAAGCCCCAGGGTTTTTAGACCCCACATTAGGATGGTTAAGCGATCAGAATTTATTTTTAAAAGCCATTTTTCATGGTGTGCCAAGTTGGAATGATTTGTTTAGGTTGGTTCTTGTGTAACATAGTTTTTGGCCAATCCCAGGATTTTGTGACTGTTGTACAACCAGACTAAAACATTGTGTGGACAGATAAATGCAAATTTTCTTAATCGCCCTAGGTTGATCTTGAAGTGACTCTTCCGGGTGAAGGTAAAGACCAAACTTTTAAAGTGACCATTCAATGGGTGTCAGTGGTTAGTCTGCAGCTGCTCCTGGAAGCCTTGTCTGGACACCTGAGTGAAGTTCCTGAGGACTCTGTGCAGGCCCTTGATGTAATCACTCGCCACTTACCATCTATGAGGTATTGAAATGCAACATGTGGCTTACAGATGCAGCCATATATGATTCACATATTTGTGTGTATTTGCTAAATTTGTCTTGATGGAATCAGTTTTTTTTTTCTTTATCCATTCTGACTTTCTCATAATTGAGCGGCCTTTTTTTTTTTTTTTTTTTTGTACAGGTATACTCCAGTCGGACGTTCATTCTTCTCTCCTCCTGAGGGTTATTATCACCCACTGGGTGGAGGTCGTGAGGTTTGGTTTGGTTTCCACCAATCTGTACGTCCTGCCATGTGGAACATGATGCTTAACATTGATGGTGAGTAAAAAGGCATTTGCTCAGTAAGCTTGATTTTCATTTACCTAGGTTGTGGTTCCGGTTCAAAAATGTAATTTTTTGTTTGCTATCACTTTTTTTTTTTTCTTCTGAGTACTTTGCACCTATTGGACAGCTTAACTATACAGCACTTGTTTTCTTGGGTGTAAGCGCGCAGCAGCGGACGACAATAAAAGCCCATATATAAAGAACTTTTACTCATACAGCAGTCATTGGTCAATAGACTGCTTCTAAGTCACTCTGAAACACAGCAGTGACATAGGGGTATTTCTGTGTTGAGCTACTTTTAGAGTTTAACCAGTTGCCGACCGCCGCACACAGATGTACGTTGACAGGGCGGCACGGGCAGGCAAAAGGGCTTACCTGTACGTCCCTGCCTGCCCGCGGGTGGGGGGTCCGATCGGACCCCCCCCGGTGCCTGCGGCGGTCGGCAAATCTTCCCCGGCGATCGGTGGTGAGGGGGAGGCCATCCATTCGTGGCCCCCCCCTCGCGATCGCTCCCAGCCAATGGGATCATTTCCCTGCCTCTGTATTGTACACAGAGGCAGAGGAAATGATGTCATCTCTCCTCAGCTCGGTATTTTCCGTTCCGGGCCGAGGAGAGAAGACATGTGAGTGAGTGCACAACACACACACAACACAGTAGAACATGCCAGGTATACAAAACACCCCGATCCCCCCCCCCCCCGATCACCCCCCAATCACCCCCCCCCCCCGCCTGTCACAAACTGACACCAAGCAGGTTTTTTTTTTTTTTTTTTCTCCTGATTACTGCATAGTGTCAGTTTGTGACAGTTACAGTGTTGGGACAGTTAGTATTACCCCCCTTTAGGTCTAGGGTACCCCACTAACCCCCCCTAATAAAGTTTTAACCCCTTGATCACCCCCCGTCACCAGTGTCACTAAGCGATCATTTTTCTGATCGCTGTATTAGTGTCGCTGGTGACGCTAGTTAGGGACGTAAATATTTAGGTTCGCCGTCAGCGTTTTATAGCGACAGGGACCCCCATATACTACCTAATAAATGTTTTAACCCCTTGATTGCCCCCTAGTTAACCCTTTCACCACTGATCACCATATAACTGTTACGGGTGACGCTGGTTAGTTTGTTTATTTTTTATAGTGTCAGGGCACCCGCCGTTTATTACCGAATAAAGGTTTAGCCCCCTGATCGCCCGGCGGTGATATGCGTCGCCCCAGGCAGCGTCAGATTAGCGCCAGTACCGCTAACACCCACGCACGCATCATACGCCTCCCTTAGTGGTATAGTATCTGTACGGATCAATATCTGATCCAATCAGATCTATACTAGCGTCCCCAGCAGTTTAGGGTTCCCAAAAACGCAGTGTTAGCGGGATCAGCCCAGATACCTGCTAGCACCTGCGTTTTTCCCCTCCGCCCGGCCCACCCAAGTGCAGTATCGATCGATCACTGTCACTTACAAAACACTAAACGCATAACTGAAGCGTTCAGAGTCAGGCCTGATCCCTGCGATCGCTAACAGTTTTCTTGGTAGCGTTTTGGTGAACTGGCAAGCACCAGCCCCAGGCAGCGTCAGGTTAGCGCCAGTACTGCTAACACCCACGCACGCACCGTACACCTCCCTTAGTGGTATAGTATCTGATCGGATCAATATCTGATCCGATCAGATCTATACTAGCGTCCCCAGCAGTTTAGGGTTCCCAAAAACGCAGTGTTAGCGGGATCAGCCCAGATACCTGCTAGCCCCTGCGTTTTGCCCCTCCGCCCGGCCCAGCCCAGCCCACCCAAGTGCAGTATCGATCGATCACTGTCACTTACAGAACACTAAACGCATAACTGCAGCGTTCGCAGAGTCAGGCCTGATCCCTGCGATCGCTAACAGTTTTTTTTGGTAGCGTTTTGGTGAACTGGCAAGCACCAGCGGCCTAGTACACCCCGGTCGTAGTCAAACCAGCACTGCAGTAACACTTGGTGACGTGGCGAGTCCCATAAGTGCAGTTCAAGCTGGTGAGGTGGCAAGCACAAGTAGTGTCCCGCTGCCACCAAAAAGACAAACACAGGCCCGTCGTACCCATAGTGCCCTTCCTGCTGCATTCGCCAATCCTAATTGGGAACCCACCGCTTCTGCAGCGCCCGTACTTCCCCCATTCACATCCCCAACCAAATGCAGTCGGCTGCATGAGAGGCATTTTCTTTATGTCCTCCCGAGTACCCCTACCCAACGAACCCCCCCAAAAAAGATGTTGTGTCTGCAGCAAGCGCGAATATAGGCGTGACACCCGCTATTATTGTCCCTCCTGTCCTGACAATCCTGGTCTTTGCATTGGTGAATGTTTTGAACGCTACCATTCACTAGTTGAGTATTAGCGTAGGGTACAGCATTGCACAGACTAGGCGCACTTTCACAGGGTCTCCCAAGATGCCATCGCATTTTGAGAGACCCGAACCTGGAACCGGTTACAGTTATAAAAGTTACAGTTACAAAAAAAAGTGTAAAAAAAAAAAAAACACATACAAAAATATAAAATAAAAAAAAATAGTTGTCGTTTTATTGTTCTCTCTCTCTATTCTCTCTATTGTTCTGCTCTTTTTTACTGTATTCTATTCTGCAAGGTTTTATTGTTATGTTTTATCATGTTTGCTTTTCAGGTATGCAATTTTTTATACTTTACCGTTTACTGTGCTTTATTGTTAACCATTTTTTTGTCTTCAGGTACGCCATTCACGACTTTGAGTGGTTATACCAGAATGATGCCTGCAGGTTTAGGTATCATCTAGGTATCATCTTGGTATCATTCTTTTCAGCCAGCGGTCGGCTTTCATGTAAAAGCAATCCTAGCAGCTAATTAGCCTCTAGACTGCTTTTACAAGCCGTGGGAGGGAATGCCCCCCCCCCCCCCCCAACGTCTTCCGTGTTTTTCTCTGGCTCTCCTGTCTCAACAGGGAACCTGAAAATGCAGCCGGTGATTCAGCCAGCTGACCATAGAGCTGATCAGAGACCAGAGTGGCTCCAAACATCTCTATGGCCTAAGAAACCGGAAGCTACGAGCATTTTATGACTTAGATTTCGCCGGATGTAAACAGCGCCATTGGGAAATTGGGAAAGCATTTTATCACACCGATCTTGGTGTGGTCTGATGCTTTGAGGGCAGAGGAGAAATCTAGGGTCTAATAGACCCCAATTTTTTCAAAAAAGAGTACCTGTCACTACCTATTGCTATGATAGGGGATATTTACATTCCCTGAGATAACAATAAAAATGATTAAAAAAAAAAAAATGAAAGGAACAGTTTAAAAATAAGATAAAAAAAAAGAATAATAAAGAAAAAAAGAAAAAAAAAAAAAAAAAAAGCACCCCTGTCCCCCCTGCTCTCGCGCTAAGGCGAACGCAAGCGTCGGTCTGGCGTCAAATGTAAACAGCAATTGCACCATGCATGTGAGGTATCACCGCGAACGTCAGATCGAGGGCAGTAATTTTAGCAGTAGACCTCCTCTGTAAATCTAAAGTGGTAACCTGTAAAGGCTTTTAAAGGCTTTTAAAAATGTATTTAGTTTGTCGCCACTGCACGTTTGTGCGCAATTTTAAAGCATGTCATGTTTGGTATCCATGTACTCGGCCTAAGATCATCTTTTTTACTTCATCAAACATTTGGGCAATATAGTGTGTTTTAGTGCATTAAAATTTAAAAAAGTGTGTTTCTTCCCCAAAAAATGCGTTTGAAAAATCGCTGCGCAAATACTGTGTGAAAAAAAAAAATGAAACGCCCACCATTTTAATCTGTAGGGCATTTGCTTTAAAAAAATATATAATGTTTGGGGGTTCAAAGTAATTTTCTTGCAAAAAAAATTTATTTTTTTATGTAATCAAAAAGTGTCAGAAAGGGCTTTGTCTTCAAGTGGTTAGAAGAGTGGGTGATGTGTGACATAAGCTTCTAAATGTTGTGCATAAAATGCCAGGACAGTTCAAAACCCCTCCAAATGACCCCATTTTGGAAAGTAGACACCCCAAGCTATTTGCTGAGAGGCATGTCGAGTCCATGGAATATTTTATATTGTGACACAAGTTGCGGGAAAGAGACAATTTTTTATTTTTTTTATTTTTTTTGCGCAAAGTTGTCACTAAATGATATATTGCTCAAACATGCCATGGGAATATGTGAAATTACACCCCAAAATACATTCTGTTGCTTCTCCTGAGTACGGGGATACCACATGTGTGAGACTTTTTGGGAGCCTAGCCGCGTACGGGACCCCGAAAACCAAGCACCGCCTTCAGGCTTTCTAAGGCCGTAAATTTTTGATTTCACTCTTCACTGCCTATCACAGTTTCGGAGGCCATGGAATGCCCAGGTGGCAAAAACCCCCCCCCAAATGACCCCATTTTGGAAAGTAAACACCCCAAGCTATTTGCTGAGAGGTACGGTGAGTATTTTGCAGACCTCACTTTTTGTCACAAAGTTTTGAAAATGGAAAAAAGAAAAAAATTTTTTTTTTTTATCGTCTTTATTTTCAAAAACAAATGAGAGCTGCAAAATACTCACCATGCCTCTCAGCAAATAGCTTGGGGTGTCCACTTTCCAAAATGGGGTCATTTGGGGGAGTTTTATGCCATCTGGGCATTTTATGGCCTTCAAAACTGATGGGTAGTGAGGAGTAAAATCAAAAATGTACGCCCTTAGAAATCCAGAAGGCAGTGATTGGTTTTCGCGGCCCCGTACGCGGCTAGGCTCCCAAAAAGTCCCACACATGTGGTATCCCCATACTCAGGAGAAGCAGCTAAATGTATTTTGGGGTGCAATTCCACATATGCCCATGGCCTGTGTGAGCAATATATCATTTAGTGACAACTTTTTGTAATTTTTTTTTTTTTTAGTCATTATTCAATCACTTGGGACAAAAAAAATTTATATTCAATGGGCTCAACATGCCTCTCAGCAATTTCCTTGGGGTGTCTACTTTCCAAAATGGGGTCATTTGTGGGGGTTTTGTACTGCCCTGCCATTTTAGCACCTCAAGAAACGACATAGGCAGTCATAAATTAAAGGCTGTGTAAATTCCAGAAAATGTACCCTAGTTTGTAGGCGCTATAACTTTTGCGCAAACCAATAAATATACACTTATTGACATTTTTTTTACCAAAGACATGTGGCCGAATACATTTTGGCCTAAATGTATGACTAAAATTGAGTTTATTGGATTTTTTTTAGAACAAAAAGTAGAAAATATCATTTTTTTTCAAAATTTTCGGTCTTTTTCCGTGTATAGCGCAAAAAATAAAAACGGCAGAGGTGATCAAATACCATCAAAAGAAAGCTCTATTTGTGGGAAGAAAAGGACGCAAATTTCGTTTGGGTACAGCATTGCATGACCGCGCAATTAGCAGTTAAAGCGACGCAGTGCCAAATTGTAAAAAGTGCTCTGGTCAGGAAGGGGGTAAATCCTTCCGGGGCTGAAGTGGTTAACTTTAAAATAGAGTAAGAGAATAGCTATAGATCTACACTGGATAGTGACTAGTCTGGTGGGTAAAATCTAATTGTCAAATTCATTTGCATATGTTGAGAATTTAGATAAAGTCTAACAGGAGGTGCATATTATGTTCTGGACCTTTTTATATGTTAAGCGCCATTTTGGAATTTTTTAAATTAAGGAGTCTTTCTACTCTTCAGTCACCCGTCTTGATTTCCAAACAAAAGAACTCGCTGCTCCAGGTGAGACAGGAAGCCTAATGATATCATGGGTGCCCGCCCCGGCTCGCCTCTGCACATGATCAACACTGAAGAAATGGCTGCACTCCAAGATCCATCAAAATTCCTATTTAATGAACGCACATCCTAAGTGTTCAAATGGTAGATACGTTTCACACACTAATACGTGCGCTTATTATTATTATTATTCAGGATTTATATAGCGCCAACAGTTTACGCAGCGCTTATTCATTAGGAATAATAAGCGCACCTGTTAGTATGTGAAACGCATTTGAACTGTTTGTAACACTTGGGATGTTCGTTCCTTAAATCAGAAGAATTTTGATGGATCTTGGAGTGCGGCCATTTCTTCAGTGTTTACCAGTCTTGATTTGCTGGAGTAATAGAGAAGGGTTTGTATATAGCAGCTAGTCAGTATTGGGCTAAATTCACATGATCTGAAGATTTTTACCGATCACTAGGCAAGGTACAAAAGTTCTCATGTAAATTATCATGAATCCTTTTTCCATGTGTAAAAATTGGCATGTTTTTTTTCTCAATGGTATAGATGTATACACATGTTCACAGATTTTTGGTTATAGATATAAACGCAGTGCTTGTTTATGCACCTGTGTAAATGTCTCCATTTTACACAATGCAGCTGCGTTGAGAACTGTAATTAAAAAGGTTGTAACTTTTTTTTTTTTTTTTACTGCCACATAAATTAGGTCTTAGGGTTATTAAAGCCTAACTCCATGTTTACTGTGCCTTTTAATAGTTTGCGTTGCTTTGCCCAAACAAGATTTCCTTCACTAACACATGTGCCTGCTGGGAGCCCTGTATAAACTATGTACAGGAACTTCCTGTCCTGCTCTTGGAACAAAATAGTGGGGCTGAGTGCTACTCAGCCATTTGCAGGAAGCTTTGCATTCAGTGAATGGGTACAAAGCTGCTTCTGACTGGCTGAGGTGGGGATTGTGATGTAAACTGCCAGCCTCCGCGTCCTGAACAAGATTCCTAATTGTATAATGCAGGACACATACTTTAAGTACATGCTTCTCCTTAGTTTGTGGCTTACAGGTGTTTTCACTGAGGCAGCCCTCTCCCCTCGCTACTGTGGAGGCTTGTGAGTGCCCTTTTGTGGGCAGCTTTTTAATTGATCATGATGGATCACAAGCTCAGGGACAAGGGGTTAGATGGGTTCATCTCCTCAGACATTGCCTTCAGCTCCCTGGGGGAGTGTTGATACAGCAGTTTAGGACCTGGGTACCCTTTCATCTGTCTCTATTCTGACTCCCTCGAGTCGTTCAACTAGCCTTTAGGCCATACCAGCCTCCTTCATTTCTAAGGAGAAATTTTCTGCCACAATGTTGGTGTTCATGGGCAGAATTTCTGGCCTTATTACAGCCATGGACAATAGTGGTCATGAATGTGCCTGTCCAACCTAGCTCAGTCTTTTATTTCTCTATTGATCCAGATTGAGGAGGCAAATGTTGCCAAGGATGCCTCTCCCTCTGTCAGATCAGGAGGAAAGTCCTGGTATAGAATTTTTCACAAAGCAAAAGGGAAACTAGCTATTGTTGCACACTGTTTAGTCTTGGAGCAGCCTGAGTCTTCTCACCCCAGTTGGGACATTTAAAATCCCAAAAACCAACCAAAACCATCCTGGATCTATTTGCTTATAGAGCCTGTCCTGTATGGGGACTGGCCTAACCCTAAGAAGTTACTTTCTCCTCCAAAGCATTTCGCTCCACTGTAATCCTGTTGAGGTAAGCTTTCTCCATAAGTGGGCAGTTCTGTGATAGATCTATTTCCTGCCTTAAGATGCATGGCTTATCTGCAGTATAGTCCAAACTATCATCTTTCTAGTTGGTACTGCCATACAACTGGCAGTTTCTTCATTGGTGTCTTGTCATGCCGTTGTAGTCTGGACCAACTGCCCTTGACCCTGGTGCCATCTTTCTGGATACCTCTGTCAATAGTCGTCCTAAAACTATTGCCTTGCACTATTTGAATTCTTTGGCTGATTTCCTTTGCTAAATTCCAGGTTGAGTGTTCTCTCATTTACAAGCGCTGGAGGCCTTAAAGTGGTTAAAGGCAGAAGGTTTTTTTATCTTAATGCATTAGGATAAAAAGCTTTCTGTATTCACCAGCCCCCCAATAGTTATTTGGGCCCCATCTTGATTCAGTGATGTTGCTCAAGATACTCAACGGCCCGGAACTCTCCCTCATTGGCTGAGACAGCAGCGAAGCGGCACTGGCTGCCCTGCTGCCGTCAAAGTCAGTGAGTCAATGCGGAGAACAAGGGGGTGGGGTCGAGCTTCTGGCCACATAAGCTGCGGCTCGGCTCCGGTGCCCCCATAGCTTGCTGTGGAGACATTCAGCAGGAGGTAGAGGCTAGGAGAGCTAAAGAGGGACCTGAGAAGTGGATCTGTACTGCTCTGTGCAAAACCACTGCAAAAAGCAGGTAAGTATGACATATTTGTTATTTTTAACAAAAAAAACTTTAGTATAGCTTTAAATGCTAGCCACTTTAGCTCGTGTGCAAGAAATGCCTTAAAGTGGATGTAAAGCCGAAATTTTTTTTTATATCATACTGTAGAGTATACGATTGCCTATCACTTGAGCCCAGTCTTGCCACACAGAGTTAATCCATCTCTGAACAATCCCCTTTTATTGTTCAGTGAGAGAAATCTTGACAAACTGACAAAAACTTTGTCAAATACTCCCCCTTGCTGTGAGTGACAGGTGATTTACATATCTCGTGCACTAGCCTAAGACACAGGCATGATTTTTAATTCCCTCCCCCACTCCTTTCTTTAGCAGCTCTGCAAGGATTGGCTGTTCCACACCTCAGCATGATTTGGCATGCTGAAGTCATGTGGTTACTTTCCTGTCTTTTCACTGGATGTTAGAGATCATAGCAGAAGTTCAGTGTAAGAAATACACAGGAGAAAATGCATATTGACAAGGAGTGTAGAGGTGGGCGGGGAGTCTACTGACATCACGACTCCACCCACCGAGCTCCAGACAACAGACCCACCCACAGAATCTGCAGTTTTTTGGCTCTCATAACAGACAGAGGGGAGACATTTGGCAGGTAAAGATACATGCAGGAGGCATGTATATCCTTATAAATAACCCCTATGGCAGTTTAGAAAGGATGACATTGGGTTTACATCCACTTTAACCACTTCATCCCCGGTAGGTTTTACCCCCTTCATGACCAGAGCACTTTTTGCAATTTGGCACTGTGCTGCTTTAATTGGTAATTACACGGTCACCCAATGCACAAACAAAATTTGTTTCCTTTTTTTCCCCCACAAATACAACTTTGTTTTGGTGGTATTTGATCACCTCTGCAGTTTTTTTTATTTTTTGCGATAAACGAAAAAAAAAAACATTTTGAAAATGTTTTTAATATTTTTTGTTATATAAAAATCCAATACACTCAATTTTAGTCATAAATTTGGGCCAAAATGTATTGAGCCACATTTCTTTAGTAAAAAAAATTAAACAAGCGTATATTGGTTTGCGAAACGCTTATAGCGTCTACAAACTAGGGTACATTTTCTGGAATTTACGCAGCTTTTAGTTTGACTGCCTATCTCATTTCTTGAGGTGCTAAAATGGCAGGGCAGTATAAAACCCCTCCAAATTGCCCCATTTTGGTAAGTAGACACCCCAAGGAATTTCCTGAGAGGCACGTTGAGCCCATTGAATATTTTTTGTCACAAGTGATTGCGTGAAAATTGACAAAAAAAAGACATTTTTTTTTTAAAGTTGTCACTGAAATGATATATTCACACATGCCATGGGTATATGTGGAATTACACCCCAAAATATACCACATGTGTGAGACTTTTCTTGGAGCCTAGCCACGTACAGGACCCCGAAAACCAATCACCACATTCAGGCTTTCTAAGGGCAAAAATTGTTGATTTCACACCTCACTACCTATTGCAGTTTCGGAAGCCATGAAATGCCAAAATAGCACAAAACCCCCCTCAAATGACCCTCTTTCGGAAAGTAGACACCCAAGCTATTTGCTGTGAGGCATGTTGACTATTTTGCAGATCTCGCTTTTTGTCATAAAGTTTTGAAAATGGAAAAAAATACATTTTTCCCAAGGCGTCTTTCAGGACAGCACCTGAGAGATGGTGACTCCACCCACCGGAACAGGAAACACCTTCTTCCTCCAAACGTTAAAGGGAGGTGCCTCCCTACCATACCTCAGTTTTTGTGTTTCCTCTGGCCCGGAGGGAACATCTTTTGGAAGGGGAGTCAGGGTCTCTCAGGTGCTCCTGGGAGACGGGGCTTCTTTTCTGTTTTTTCCTCCTTCAGAGACCCGCTGTCCTCCCGGCCTACCAAAGCCTTTTCAGCGGTAGCAATCGGGCTCCTCTTCCCCTCTGGTGCTCGGTGAGAGCCGTGCACCCGGTGATCCGCACGGTCATAGGAGCGGTGGTGCGCGTGCGCCGCCGCCATGTTTTTTGCCGGCAGGCGCGCCGGAGGTGACAAGGCGGGTCACTGGGTCAGCAGAAGCGTCATTTCCGGCGTGGATGCGAGAGGGGAGGAGGGAGGACAGGAACTGGCGCCTACTTCCGCTTCCGGTCCGGTGCAGATGCACTATGGGAGTCCGGAAGCGGCATATGAAGCCACAGGTGGAGAGCTGCACACCAGAGATGGAGGACTCCGCGTCTGCAGCGGTGGGGACAGGCACAGGCGCCAGTAAAGCTCAGGTAGGAGCAGCAGTTTAAGTCTGCCTTTTCTTCCTTTTCCTGGGTTTGGTCTATTTTTCCTTTTTTTTATCTACCCCCTAGTGGCAAGGGGCCTGTCTGGGCACTAGAGGCTGACTGGTTTCTTCTTAGTGCACCTGTGGGTGATTCTTGTGTAGCTGAGACCGGGTCTCACTAAAAGGTCCCCTGGTTTTTTTCCCTTTTTTTGTTTTTCTCTCACAGGCTAAAAGCTCTGACCCAAAAAAGAGATGTCCTTCTTGCAGGGCCAAAATGGGAGAAAATTGGAAAAAAGTCCTATGCAGTACATGCATCACTTCTTTAGTTAAGGAGGAATCAGCTTCGGTTTGTGATGATCTGGTTGCCTCTGTAAAGAAGGAACTATACGCCACGATTCAGACTTTTCGTGACTCTTTAGTTAATCCAGCTGCTAGTCAGCCATCCACTTCTGAGGCTTCCCAGGGTTCTATTTCTTTCCCCATGGTAGAAGCTTTACCTGAAGGCCCCTCTATCAGGGAAGAGCAGTCCCCTACTCCTTCCGTTAAAGACTCGGAGGAGGAGGGTGAGGAAGCGGAGGTGGCTCCTTCCAAATTTAAGCTTTCCCTAGAGGAGGTAGACGGACTCCTTAAGGCTATCCATGTTACACTTGGCTTAAGTGAGGAAAAGAAGGAGTTATCTCTTCATGACCGCATGTATGCAGGGTTAAATGAGCCTAAGGGGCGAACATTTCCGGTTCATTCGGTCATTTCTGACGCCATTACTAAAGAATGGCAAGATTCCAGAGCCCACAAAAGGCGCTTCCCTTTTGAGGAGGACCCTTCTGCGGTGTGGACTAAGGTCCTCAATAGACATCAGAGGATATGAAGAGAGGGCGAGACGAGGTACACCATTCCGGTCGGAAGTGTGGCTGGGATCGTAATAAATCTGCCTTTCTTTGCCTATTTGTCTGGTAAGGGGACAATCCCGAAGGTCCGTTTTAATATCTATGCTTTGGTGTTGGTTCCTGTTTTTCCACTATATCTGCATACGAGGGTCTGCCCTCTGGTAAGCAGCTCGCACTATTAGCTGTCCCAGCACCTGGTGGGAGTTCTTTTTCACAATCCTTCACTTATTTTGGAGTGCTTTACACACGCCGACTGTCCAATTATATCTGGTAAGCAGATTTTGGAAGTCGTTGCAGTTTACACTTTTATTATTTACCTTCACCTTAAATATATTTTTTTCACTTATGTTTGGATGATTGCATGACACCCACCCCAATGTCCTAGCTAATTAGCGCAGGATTTCATATGATCACACATGATTTGAGGGTATTTGAGTGTCACTTTCTCTTTCTGGTGTGGCGTATTTTCTAAAACAATATTACGCTATATTTTTGTTATATTCTTTTGTATTATATCTGTGGATACACGGGACGAGGGCGCCCTTCCTGCTTCACCTGGAGTGTACATCCAAAGGCCCAGGCTGGGTTTAAGCCACTCGCCCTTTAAAGCTTTACTTCTGGTAAGCGCAATAGATGTTGGAGTGTTCCGCTGATTGTGTCTACTATTACTGTTTCCTTTGGAAGAAGTTTATCACCCATTGATCCTTCTTGTCTGGACTACCATTGGGACTATTCATTTTATGCTATATGGGACTTTTCAATTTGGACTCTTATATCACCTATAGCGCGGTTTTTTCTCTTTTTTAATTTGATTTGGTGGACTAAGGTGCCCAGGTTGGATGCGGCCTTTTCACAGGTCTCAAGATCCACAGACCTGTCTTTTGAAGACATGGGTGTTCTAAGGGATCCAATGGACAAACGCATGGATCTTTTGCACAAGAGATCATGGCAATCAATCATGAGCAATTTAAAACCAGCAATGGCCACAACCTGTGTAGCCAGGAATCTGGAATACTGGGTGAACCAACTTAGATCTCATATAGTGGCAGATTCCCCCAAGCAGGAGATCTTGGATTCCTTTCCTACCCTGATTTCTGCGGTTGCAGATGCTTCGGCTGAAGCTATCAAGATGTCAGCTAGGTCTGCAGCTTTAGCAAATGCTGCGAGAAGAGCTTTATGGCTAAAAACCTGGCCAGGTGATACAGCTTCAAAGAGTAAACTTTGTGGTATTCCCTTTTCAGGTGACCTTCTTTTTGGCCCTGATCTAGATAATATCCTAGACAGAACTGCCGATAAGAAGAAGTCCTTCCCGGTCAAAAAGAAAAAGCAGACCCCGAAACGTCTTTTTCGACCTCAAAAAGCTCAACAGCAGGAAAATAAGTCTCAGGGCAGGAGAAAAAATTGGTCCGCGCAAAAGGCGAAGGGCAAAGGCGGAATTCTCTTCCGTCCTCCTTCACAGGCCGAAAACTCACAATGACTCATCTCTGCGGGTCGGCGGAAGATTACGAGAGTTTCTTCCGCAGTGGTCAGGGATAACTTCAAATCAGTTTATTCTGACCACTCTCTCGCAGGGTTATACTCTCGAGTTTTCCAGAAGCCCCCCAAGAAGGTTTCTGGTAACAAATGCTCCTCAAGATCCAATAAGGGCCCTGGCCATGAAATCCTCTCTGGAGGAACTGATGCAACAGGGTGTAGTAATCCCAGTGCCACCAGAAGAATGGCACGAGGGCTTCTATTCACATGTCTTCCTGGTAAAAAAACCAACAGGAAGATTTCGTTTAATTCTCAATTTAAAGCCACTAAACAGAGCGATCAAATACAGAAGGTTCAAGATGGACTCAATTTTCACCGCCAGAAATCTTCTGACTTCAGGTTGTTTCATGGCGTCAGTGGATCTAAAGTATGCATACCTGCATATTCCAATCTCATCCCAGTCCCAGAGGTTTCTCAGGTTGGCGGTAAGGTTGGAAGGCAGAATTCAGCATCTGCAATTCAGAGCCCTACCCTTCGGGCTATCATCCGCACCCCGAATTTTCACCAAAGTAATGGCAGAAGCCCTAGCCCTGCTGCGTCTTCAGGGAATCGCAGTAATTCCTTACTTAGACGATCTGCTATTTTTCGCCCCCTCAAGAGAGGAATTGAGGAGCAATTTAAGCAGAGCATGCAGCCATCTGGAGTCTCTAGGTTGGATCCTAAAATCTCAAAGTCTTCCCTGGAACCATCTCAGGAGATTTGGTTTCTAGGGTATATAATTAATTCGGTAAGCCAAAGAATTTTTCTTCCTTTCAACGAAGAAAGGAAAAATCCAGGATACAGTGTTTCTTGCAGACCAACCAGCAGCTGACGGTAAGATTGGTCATGTCAGCCCTGGGTGTTCTGACTTCGTCAATGCCAGCTGTTCAGTGGGCAAGACTACACATCAGACATCTGCAGGCTTTTCTTCTGAGATCTTGGGATCACAATTTGGAATCCCTAGACTCAGAGGTAAGAGTTCCAACCCAAGTGAAGAGGTCACTATGGTGGTGGAAAAGGCAGGATATCCTATTGGAGGGGTTAGTCTGGGCCTTTCCAATCGAAAAAAGGCTGACAACCGATGCCAGTTCCTGGGGTTGGAGAGCCCACCTAAAAAAGGGTTTCACTCAGGGAAACTGGTCCAGGAAAGAGGCGACCAAGTCCTCAAACTGGAGAGAGCTCAAGGCGATCGACTTGGCTCTGAAGTCATTTGCTCAGGGGCTCCGGGCCCAGCATGTTCAAATACTAACAGACAATGCCACGGCCGTGGCTTATATAAACAGGCAAGGGAGGTACAAGGAGCAAATCGCTGCAAGTACTAGCCATGAGCATTCTCCGTTGGGCAGAAGGACACTTGCTGTCTTTATCAGCAGTCCATCTAAAGGGATCCCTGAATGGGGTGGCGGATTTCCTGAGCAGAAATCCCATTCAGGAAGCAGAATGGTCGCTGAACCCAGAGGTTTTCGCCATGATTGTCAAGAAGTGGGGGCTGCCAGAGGTGGACCTGTTCGCCTCAAAGGAGAATGCCTTGGTTCCGCAATTTTTTTCCCTAAGCAATCCCGACGGGTCACTAGGAACAGATGCCTTGGCGTATCCATGGAGATTCCATCTCTGCTACGCTTTTCCCCCCATTCCAGTTAATTCCCTTAGTATTGAGAAAAATTCAAAGGGAAACGGTACCGGTTATCCTAATCACGCCTTTTTGGCCAAGAAGGGCTTGGTTTTCAACCGTTCTGAAAATGGCGGTCAGGCCTTATTGGCATCTGCCCCTCAGGCACGATTTACTATTTCAGGGGCCAGTAAATCACCCAGAGGTAGCCACTTTGGCGCTCACAGCCTGGTATCTGAAGAGCAGCTCTTAAGGAGCAAAGGTTTTTCCAACCGGTTAATCTCAACGCTATTATCCAGTAGGAAAAGAGTGACTAGAAATATCTATTCCAAGGTCTGGAAGGTTTACAATACATGGTGTAATTCATCTGCCCAGGACCCAGGGAGTCTTGTTACCATTCTGGAATTTTTACAGGTTGGTGCTGACAAGGGACTAGCAGTTAGTACCTTGAAGGTACAGGTGGCTGCGCTAGCAGTGTTCCTAGAAAGATCTGTGGCCTCAGATCCGTTGGTAACCAGATTTTTCAGATGCCTTACGAGATCCAGACCAGCACCACTTAAGTTGTTTCCCAAATGGGATCTGTCGATAGTCCTCCAGTCTCTAACAAGGAGTACCTTTTGAACCTTTGGAAGAAGCGCCACTCAGATATCTCACTTTTAAGTCTGTGTTTCTGATTGCCATGGTCTCTGCACGCAGGATCAGTGAGCTTAATGCTTTATCAGTTAAGGAACCCTATTTATCTATCTTCCCAGATAGGGTTATACTTAGAACAGATCAGAAATTCTTACCAAAGGTAGCTTCAGTACAGAATCGTGTTCAGGACATTGTACTTCCGACCTTCTGCCCCAACCCAGTAGGGGAGAAGGAGACTTGTTTTCACATGTTGGATGTTAGAAGAGTTTTGTTATGTTACTTGGAAAGGACAAAGCTCTTTAGACGTTCAGATTCTCTGTTTGTGCTATTTTCGGGCAACAGGAAAGGTTGCCAGGCTTCTAAAATCTCTTTAGCAAGGTGGCTGAAGCTAGCCATTTCAGAGACTTATTCACATGCAGGTGTCTCTTCCAGCAGGAATTTCTGCACACTCAACAAGAGCATTAGCGGCCACTTGGGCAGAGAGAGCTGGTGCCACCCCTGAACAAATCTGCAAGGCGGCAACATGGTCGAGTTTTCACACATTCGTGAAACATTACAGGCTGGACCTCACATCTGCTAATGATCAGGCGTTTGGCAGAAAGGTCCTGCAAGCCGTTGTCCCGCCCTAAGGGGGTAAGTCTCTGTTATCCTCTCAGGTGCTGTCCTGAAAGACGCCTTGGGGAAAAACCAAGTTAGACTTACCGGTAACTTGTTTTCCAGAAGTCTTTCAGGACAGCAACATCCCGCCCTATTGTATTGTATATACTATGCTGTGACTAACGTATGTGTTTATGTGTTCCAGCCGGGGCCGGAGGTCTTCTCTATTACAACTGAGGTATGGTAGGGAGGCACCTCCCTTTAAAGTTTGGAGGAAGAAGGTGTTTCCTGTTTCCGGTGGGTGGAGTCGCTATCTCTCAGGTGCTGTCCTGAAAGACTTCTGGAAAACAAGTTACCGGTAAGTCTAACTTGGTTTTTCTTTCTTCATTTTCCAAAATACTCACCATGCCTCTTAGCAAACACCTTGGAGGTGTCTACTTTCTGAAAACTGAACTGTCCTGACATTTTATGCCCAACATTAGAAGCTTATGCCACACATCACCCACTCTTTGTTCACAGAAGAACATTTTTATTTTTTTTTGTTAGAAATTTACTTTGAACCCCAAACATTACTGTATGTAGTTTTTTTTTTT
>JBBDGP010002021.1:2087500-2204784 GCA_037952835.1 Lithobates septentrionalis | reverse complement strand
GTTAAAGGCTCCCCAAGTGTAGCAAACGCACCAAAAACTGCAGTAACACACCACGACCTGCTCCAAAAAAAGTTCTGGAGCTTCTCTGGGCGATTGTCATGCTTAAGGCAGCCCACTAAAGTGAATGAACTGCCCTATGCGTGACGAGTGAAAACACTCCAAAGTACCCAAAACAAACACATGCCAGAATGTGAGTTTTCTCTACGCGAAGATGTGAACAGGGCCTGACAACTGATTGTCTCTGTCCACTCCCTCCTATGTACTTGTATAAAGATGGCCATACACCGTGCAACCTGATTGTACAATCTCTGTACAATTTCCTTTAGATTTACCAAAATGATGGAATAGAGGACACAATTGAACAATCCCTTAAATTTGTATCCAATCAGACAGGCCTTTGTACTACATAGCTGATGGGAGATCTAAAGGCGATTGTACAATCAGCTTGTATAGGGAGTAGGTGGAAGGTAGTATTGTAATGAAGGAGTGTGGTCCAGAGTGGTGAACACACCCTATCATGCCCTCTTCTGTGGTGCAACAAAGAAGTGAAGGCTTCTGGGAGATGACCTATAGGAAGTGAATGCTGATACAAGCTACAGGAAGTGATGGAATCTGAAAATCCGTTCAAAAATACAAATAAACTGACAAGATGTGGACAAGGTGGGTTAGAAAAAAGCACATTGGGATGGCTGGGCCAGAAATGGCATTGGAAAATGCTTCTATTTACTATGAACACTGAAATTCTGCCCAAAAAGGTGAACCTGTCTTTTAACTACTAAACATAATAAACATTTTAGGTAGCCATACCATACTCGCTTTGAATTTCACCTGATTCCTGCTGAATTGGCCAAAATTTGAGCTGTGGATCTGTTGGTACCCCTGTGGATCTGATGGTACCCCTTTGCTTAAAGTAGAGTTTCATCCAAAAGGGGAAGCTCTGCTTAATTGCCTCTCCCCCCCCCTGTTTTTTACAGGTACCTGCACCCACTTCCAGATGACTTTGCTGCAGAAAACTCATCCTGAAGTTCGTCCCCCTTCTCCTTCCCCTGACGCCAGGCCATTCACAAAGCACAACGCGTCCAAGTGGTGGTCCCTTGGGCCTTGCATACATCACACATTAGGTGGTGGCAGGGAATGGAGTACTGGCCACATGGTGATGGAAACAGGCTAAGAGTGTGACCTCTAACTTTTAGGTCAATAGTTGTAGCACTAGAAGTGATACAAGGTCAGTGATGAGGCACCGGATTGGCTAGGGGTGAGCTTCTGTGACTCCAAAAACTCCTAGATGGAAGGTTGGCAGGGAACACTAAGACAGAAGATTTTGGAGTGTAATGAGGTGATGGGGAGGCTGATGGCTTCACTTCCAGCCTCTGCTTCCCACTCCTGGCTCTGCTACTGCCATTTATTACTGCTGGAGGTAGAGAAGGCCAAGATCCTCCTAAACCCCATAGACAAAGGAAAGGGAGGTAGAAGAGTAGGATACAGCTACAGTGGCTGGAGAGGGAGAAGTGTTAGTCAGCTGCTCTATCATCTTAGCCAACTGGGCCCTCCTTCGAGCTGGGTGGTAGATTTTCATGCAGGAGAACCCAGCTTGTTAACCTTTCTGCCCCTTTTAAAGTGCTAAGCACAGATGTTTCAGATGACCATAATTTTGTCAGAAGGCAAGGTATTAAAGAATGCAAGGTGGCAGAGGCTCTGTGACCAGTTGCTGTGGAAATCCCTCCTTGATCTACCGCTGCCCTTTACGCTAATGGTCTATGGCTATGCCATCAGCCTGTGTCAACCACTTCATCATTAAAGGATAAGTTCACCTTTGGGAACATGTTACATGTTCCACCCGTTTCTAAGGTGGAACATGTAACATGTTCTCAATGCTGCAGCTGATGCCCACTACCCCCCCTTGTGGCAGCAGTATGGGGAGGATTTTCCTGTACTACCTGTCACCCACATGGCCGCGTCATTCAGTCACACAGCTCTGTCGGCTTGTAGTTCTCAATGAACTACCACAGCGCTGTGGAGCACCATGGTAGTCCATGATATGGCTGCACTGACGGGCACTGATTGGCACCGATGAGGTGGCACTGATGGGGTTGCACTGATGATGGGCTCTGATAGGCGGCACTGATATGAGGCACTAATGGGCACTCAAAGGTGGCAATGATGGGCACTCATAGGCGGCACTGATGGGTACGGATGGACACTGATGGGTGGCACTGATGACCCTAAGGGTGGCATTGCTCGGCATCAGTGCAATATAATGGTGCCAATCACTGCCCATTTGTGGGCAGTGATTGGCACAGATTGGGCACTGCCTGGGCACATGTAGATGGCCATGGATACATACCTGGCCATCCACATGTTGCCCCCCTTCCCTGGTGGTCCTAGTGGCGATCCCTGGTGGTCCAGTGTGGTCATCTGAGGGGGGCTGCGCTGATAAACAATCAGCACAGACTCCCCGTCAGGAGAGCTGCTGATCGGCTCTCCTCTACTCGCGTCTATCAGACGCGAGTGAGGAAAAGCCGATTAACGGCTCTTCCTATTGACATCGTGATCAGCTGTGATTGGACACGGCTAATCACGTGGTAAAGAGCCTCCGCCGAAGGTTCTTTACCAAGATCGGTGGAGCGGTGTGTCAGACTGACACACCGCTCCACCGATCGCCGCCATGCGCGCCCCGTCATATGACGCCCATTCAGGATAACAGAATCAATCTGCTATAGGCCGGGTGGGAAGTGGTTAACTAACTCTTCCTACTGACTGGGCTCACACTCACAGGAAGTGCCAGGAGGTGGCACCTCCCTTTATACGTGTCTGTGGTCCCCCTTTTCAAACATGGTCTGCGGAGGGCTGACTACAGACACTGACCCAACCTACTCTGGCTGGTCGCTGGTCCTCCTCCTATTCCTTCTTCAAAGGGAAACTAAGTAGGGGTTGGGCATGAGTCAGCGCTGTGTCTTAGCCTAGGCCAATAAGGTGCAGGCCTAGGTTGGCACTTTGCTGGGGGTGGCAAAAAAGTCACCCTCCAACACACGATAAAAAAATCCCCCCCGCTCCCGTGTCCAACTGCAAAATAGTCTAGCTTTTTTGTAGCCGCTATACTGTATGGAGCCAGTTTCATCATTGCATGGGGCAGACTGTGCGGAGGGGGGGCAGGGACTGGCGTGGCCGGTGACATGCCATAAAGCGACTGGTGACTGTCCAGACTGGCAGCACTCAGAGTCTGTACAACTGCCGGAGACGGAGCCTAATGCTCTGCCTACCTTCCTCCGCAGCATCCTTCTGGCCCGGGCTCTGTCGACTGGATGGGAGAGAAGACGAGGGGAACTCCCCGCCCGCCCACCCAGCAAGCAAGCACTGGTGCACCGTGCATCCTCCTAAATAATGTAAGTGTGCTAGGTCCAGTGCACATTTTACTGCCACTTGTCAAGCATGTGTGGCATGTAGACAAGGAGAAGTTTGAACAAGGTAGTTGTTGGCTCCTGTCTCTGAATACCTCCTGTCAGTCATACCTGTGTAGCTAGCACAGAGCTGAGGAGGATTTTAAGAGCACCTTCAATGGCTCCAATCCATGCTGCATAGGTCTGTCCCCAGCAAACACATGCAATGTCCCTGGTGGTGCAAACCTGCTGCTTGTCAGACTTGGACAAAAGCTGCAACTACCCTGTTTCCCTGAAAATAAGACCTAGCGTGATTGTCGGTGATGGCTGCAATATAAGCCCTACCCCCCAAATAAGCCCTAGTTAAAGTCCTTGTAGGTCTTTTCAGGGTAGGGCTTATTTTCGGGGAAACAGGGTAGGGCTTATTTGAGGGGTAGAGCTTACATTGCAGCCATCACCGACAATCACGCTAGGTCTTATTTTCGGGGAAACAGGGTAAATGCCACATGGGTCTGCTAGGTAACAGGCAGGGACAGAAGCTATCTCTTTGATGATAGAAAGCACCATGTCTCTTAATTCTGTGCTCAACAAGAGCAGTTGCATTTAGTTTACAACTGCTTTCTATCTTAGGATAAATACGATCAATCAAATAAAAATTCCTTAATATGCATTACATTAAAGGCTAACTAAAGGTACATTTATTTTTTTTAAACAAACCTATTATACTTACCACCTATGTGCAGTTGTTTTTGCACAGAGTGGCCCCGATCCTCCTTTTCTGGGGTCTCTCAGCAGCACTCCTGGCTCCTCCTCTTCTCTCCCTCGGGGCACTCTTGCGAGCGCACTCCTATGTTCTGCTGCTGCGTCCATTGACACAGACAGCAGGATTCGGCCCTGCCCCCGTCTTTGGATTTGATTGACAGCAGCGGGAGCCAATGGCTGCGCTGCTATCAATCTATCCAATCAGGACACATGACACCGGCTAGAGCTGGTGTGCTCGTCCCCGGCACGAGAAAGATAAGGTTGAGGTAAGTAAAACTGGGGCTCTGGGGGGCTGCTGCATGACAGGAAGTTTTTCACCTTAATGCATAGAATGCATTAGGGTGAAAAACCTTGAGGGTTTACAACCCCTTTAATATTCAGATACTGCAATAAAGTGTTCCATACTACAAATTTATTAAACAGTCCGCATTCAGTGAAAATTTGTATGCTCCAAAGTGCTCCGTGCTATAATCAATACATAATTTATATACAATAATAAGCTGTGATATGAAAGTGCTCAGTGCCTCTGTATGCATTATTCCAGTGCCCCAGGTGTCACACACTGCGCTCCCCTCCTATGTGTCCTCACTCACCGGAACAATAAAATATCTACACCTTGTGAAAGATAGGAGATCGGGTCAGCCTCATATTTACTTCTCTAATCCATGTACATGTTGAAAGAGTAAAGATCGGACACGGGCGCCCATAGTGTAAAACCATTTTATCAGATTAAAAATACATTACAAGTAGCTGCTACTCACATATAAAACTCCTCGTACCCGAGCTACCAGCGCTTACTACACTATGGATTTACACTATGGATGCCCGGTCTTTACTCTTTCATGTACATGGTGGGACTGCGCCATTGCGGCGGACAAAATCGGACACCAGGTGTCACTTTTTTGGGGACCAGTGACACTAAAACAGTGATCAGTGCTAAAAATATGCACTGCCACTGTACTTTTTTTATTATTTATTTCAGGTACTTATATAGCGCCATCAAGGTGGAGCCTAAAAAGGAAGGGGTGTGGTTTACAGATAGGGTGGGTCCTAAACATGAAGGGGCATGGCCTTGACAGAAAGGGATGGGTCATATTTAAATTAGGGGGTGCACAAGTTTAGTCAGGCCTAGGGCAGCACAAAATCTAAATACATCACTGGCATGAGTGCATTACAACAATGAAAGGAATGAACTCCTGCGCTGCCTAGTTGGTGAATGTGTATTGATAAAGGAAAGCGTAGCAATAAAGAAGATAAAAATAAAAGAAATCAATATAAATTACAAGGATTTGGCTCTTTTCATACAATCGGACCGATTGGGTCCACCTGTCCGTTTCTTAGGCGGACCCGATCGGGCCACCCATTGTCCTCTATAAGGAGGCGGATGTCAGCGGACTTGTGTCTGCTGACACCCACCTGGCATCTGATCTGACAAAATCCGCTGAAAACAGATGCTCCATAGAGTAGAGCGAGCTCTGTCCTTGCCCGCTTTGCATAGCTGAGCAGACATGGACCTCTCACCCACCTGTTCAGCGGGGATCAGCGGAGGGATATCTCGATGAGTAGGCAGATTCCGCTCAGGCGGATCTGCCCCGTGTGAAAGGGGCCTAAATGAATGATGCTGCTGCAGTCACAAATGTGTTCCCACAATGTACAGACTAAATAATATAAAGTGTGCTGCTCTGCAAATCAGTGTGCAAAACAAAAGTACTGCTAACAACTACCACAAATAACTAAAAACATAAACATGTCCAAAATTCATATCTTCAATTCATCAATAAAATATAGGTAGGTACACACATTAGAATAAATATAAATCAAAGTCTATATAGTAGTGAAATAAATCTGTGTGTGTCCATAGTATATCAATTTTCTTCAGTACTCTTGTGGTACCTTTTAAAATGATAGTTCACCTTTACAAAAACCTGCCTGAAAATAAGGGGTGTTTATAGATAAAAACAAACTGTGTAGCTCTAATTAAAGACGAATAACACCCTCGCTACAGGTGTCGCCCATTTACATACCTTATGAAGCCTGACTGGAACGCTCCCACGACGTTGACAAGTGAGGCCTAGTCATCACTACTCACGTCCACCAGTACAGGAGTGATCTCTTTCTCCGATTCAAACCCCCTCACATGTCCTTTCTCTCCTCTGATGCAGTAGCTTTGAGCTCAGCATTTGAGAGCTCACTCCTGTACTGGTGGAGGTGAGTAGTGATGACTAGGCCTCACTTAGCAACGTCCTGGGAGTATTCCAGTCAGGCTTCATGAGGTACGTAAAAGGCCTACATCTATAGCAAGTGCTTTATCCAACTGTAGTCAGAGCTGCACAGTTTGTTTTTATCTACAGACACCCCTTATCTGCTTAGACAGTTTTGTAGTAAAGGTGAACTATCCCTTTAAATCAATCACAATGCTCCTAAGTGAATTCACATGTGTTACTTCTGTGCTCACTAATCTCTCACCTTCCCGTATATGATATACGCAAAATGACCATCAGAAATCTGTTGTATAATCCGTAGATCTCCCATCCATCAGTGAACCTACAGCTGTTACTTCACATACTCTTGATGCTCTTGGCACTGGTCCCTTTAACTACTTTAAGACCAGGCCTATTTCTGACATTTGCTGTTTACAAGTTAAAATCAGTATTGTTTGCAAAAAAATGACTTCGAACCCCCAAACATTATATACATATATTTTTTAGCAGAGACCCAAGAGAATACAATGACCGTCATTGCAATATTTTATGTCACACTGTATTTGCGCAGCAGTCTTTTTTTGGGAAATGCATTTTTTTGGGAAAAATACACTTCAATGAATTAAGAAAAAATTAAACAGTAGAGTTAGCCCAATTTTTTTGTATAATGTGAAAGATGATGTTATGCCAGATAAATAGATACCCAATATGTCATGCTTTAAAATTGTGCACGCTCGTGGAATGGCAACAAACTACGTTACTTAAAAATCTCCATAGGTGTCGCTTAAAATTTTTTTTAATGGTTACCAGGTTAGAGTTACAGAGGAGGTCTTGTACTAGAATTATTGCTCTTGTGATTGCGATGATACCTCACATGTGTGATTTGAACACTGTTTACTTATATATGCATTTTATTTAGCGCGTGAGCATGGGGTGATGGGGCACTTTTACATTTCTTTCTTTTTTTTTTCTTACACTGTTCCTTTAATTTTTTTTTCTGATCACTTTTATTGCTGTCACAGGGAATGTAAACATCCCTTGTGACTAGGGTTGTCCCGATACCGATAGTATCAGTACCGATACCGAGCATTTGCCCAAGTACTTGTACTCGGGCAAATGCTCCCGATACTTCCCCCGATACCTGGACTGTCAGCGGTGATCGCTGCGTGGGGGAGTTAGAAGCTTCTCCCCCCGCGGCCTTTAGCTGCTTAGTGACATACAGCGGTGATCGGTGCTTGTAACTCCCCCACACGCGATCACCGCTGACTGTCACTTCATCCGCTGTCCCCTCTCCTTCTCTGTCCCCTCCGTTCTGCTGTGCCTCTCCGCTGTCCCCTCCATTCTGCTGTGCCTCTCCGCTGTCCCCTCCATTCTGCTGTGCCTCTCCGCTGTCCCCTCCATTCTGCTGTGCCTCTCCGCTGTCCCCTCCATTCTGCTGTGCCTCTCTGCTGTCCCCCTGATTACGATGTGTCAGTTTATGAATGGAGAGAAGCCGCTGTCTTCTCTCCATTCATTTTCAGTGCAGCTGAGGCTGCAGAGAAAGGGACTGGGGAATCTCTATCCTCTGTCTCTTTCTCTGTCTCAAGGGGGAGAATTCAGGGGTCTGATAAGACACCTGATATCTCACCAAAGCCCCCCAACAGGGCTGATTAAAAAAAAAAAAAAACACATATTACAATATAGAATAAATAAAAATATCATTGTAAAAAATAAAAATTTTAAATAATAAAAAAAAAGAAGAGACACACAGACACCGTTCACCCCTCCCCCCCCCCCCAAAAAAAGAAAGCATTGTTAAAAAAAAAAAAAAACACGGTCACGTGTAGGGCTGGGGAAAAAATCAAATTTAAATCTTGAATCGAGTTGAGAGGTCAAACTGATTCAAAATTTAAGCAAATCGATTTTTAAACATTTTTTTTTCTTCACTGCGCCGGTCCCGAGGTGCTGGGGCATGAGTTTTTAGGCAAGGCCGCGGCTTCGGCCTAGTCCACGGCTACGGCCGGACGCCGCAGCCTCGCCTAAAAACTCATGCCCGCAGCGCCGGGCCTGAAGAGCTGCGGGCAAGGAGTTCTTAGGTGAGGCCGCGGCTTCGGCCTAGTCCGCGAGGCCGGACGACGTGAACTAGGCCGAAGCAGCGGCCTCGCCTAAAAGCTCATGCCTGCACCGGCGCGGTTTCCAAAGAAATTAAAAAAAACTTGATTCGAATCGTGAATCGAGTTTTTTTTAAGAGAATCAAAGTTTTTTTTTTTTTTAAGAAAATCTCCCAGCCCTAGTCACGTGACATTAAAAAAAAAAAAATCGGTACTTGCACTTGGTCCTAAAAAAGTGGTATGGAGACAACCCTACTTGTGACAGTAATGTTCAGTGACAGCTACTCTTAATGGAGAGATCTGTTGTCACTTCGCTTCTGGGTTTCTACATTGGAGATCCGATCAAAGCCGAATCTGGATTTGTTTGGGTCTCTGGCCAGCTGGCGGACATGCCGGCTGGTGGCTTGGATCTCCCGGTGGGATGGGAGACCCGGGAAGAGCGGCGTGGAGGGAGGGATGTCCCCCTCCTTGTAATAACAGCCGAGTGGCTGCTTAACTGCATCAGTTGTTATTACAAGAAAGCGGACCATCGGCTCTAAAAAAAGGTGCCGGGGTGATGACTGCAGCTGCAGGCATCATCCCGGTATAACCACTTCAGTAAAATGACATACAGGTACATGATTTTGTGGGAAGCGGTTAAGGTCTCTAAGTGTTTAAATATAAAATATCCATAGTTATAAACCAGAAGACCAAATCACAAAGAGAGATTACCAATGCAATTATTTAAAGAAACATATTTACAGTATTAACCAATGAGAGTCACCAGTAGACATGTACAGAATGGAAAGATTTGCTTAGGGCAACAACTAACGATTATTTTCATAATCAATTAATCGGCCGATTATTTTTTCGATTAATCGAATAAAATCATTAAAAAAACATAATATCCATTTATTTAAAAGTAATAATGAAAAAACTGAGTGTTACACTCAAACTGCAGAATAAAACACCAATGATGGGGTATTATTCCTCCATGCGACACACATGGGGCAGGGAGATTCACCCGCAAAGAAAGTATGGTGAATGTCAGATTCCCTGCTTTATTCATACAAGGATGTGTATGTATATATATATATATATATATATATATATATATATATATATATATATATATTAGAGAGATATAGATATAAAAGAGAATAATCATTTTATTCCCCCTCCTTTATTCCGTAGAAAGTAGACGTTGAGGACAATATATATTAAAAAAAAAAAAATAAATGAATATTTATGTATAAAATATATGGATGTGTAAAGGTTAAAAAAAAAAAAAAAAAAAGGGGGGGGGGATTATATATATATATATATATATCTATCTATCTATATATATAGATATATATAAATATATATATATATATATATATATATATATATATATATATATATATACACACACACACACACACACACACACAGGTGTCCCCCCAGTACAGATGGCACATTCCTCCCCTCTCACATGGTGTCACTGCCCCACCTCCTCTCAGTGCCCCCCTCCCCCCCTCTGGTGTCCCAGGTTCTCTCACCCCTTCATGGTGACAGCAGCTCCCCCTCGGTGTGCCGGGTGGTGTGGGGCGGAGTCTCAGTCCCGGTTCACACCACCCCCCCTTCTCTCTCTTGCACTCTGAGGTAATCTAGGTATCTCAGCTGGCCGGTGCCCCTCCTCCTCCAGACCCGCCACATGCGACCCGGCCGACTCCTCCGAATGGCACAAAGGGCACCCCAAAGCCGGGAGATGGATGCACGCATGTGCAGAGCACGCCCTCTAGTCACGGCAGTGCTGGAAAGCAGCTCGGCGAGGGCTTATCGTGCCTGCGCCCTGCGGCGGGCCTATCGGAAGGTTGCTGGGTAGTGGGGGAGGAGGAGCCGAAAGCAGCGCAGGCACGTTGCTGGCGGGATGCCAGCTGGGGAGAATGCGAGCAGGCGTAGCTGTGTGCTTGCAGACATGGCACATGCATACATATAGGACACACAGGATTCTAACGGACCGGCAGGGAGGAAGGTGCAGACCAGCTAATCGATAATGAAAATCGTTGTCAACGATTTTCATTATCGATTATTATCGATAATATCGATTAATCGTTTCAGTCCTAGATTTGTTTACGAATAGATTCGTTATGCTACTAATTTTGTTTGGTTGGTTCGTTTTGAGATTATTTTAGTATATTATTTTCTAACAAATTCCAAATTTTCGCAACTATTACAATTCAGATCGGTCGAACAATGATCGACCAATTCAAATTCTGTGTGAAGAATAGCTGATTGTTAAGGAGCGGGCCATGAAGCCGGCCGCCATGTCCTTATCAACTGATGTCATCGAGCTTCCCCACTGACAGCTGAATAGAAACAGAATTGCTGGCGAATAAAAATTCTGAAAAAAATAAAAAACAGCAATCTATACCAGGCTCTTTGGGTCTGTTGTGGATTTTAAGGGGAACCCCACGCCAAATTCGGCCTGCTCCTTAATAACCCGCTATTTTTCACACAGAATTTGAATCAGTTAATCGTTTTTCAACCAATCTGAATTGGAATTATTGCAAAAATTCGGAATTCTTTAGAAAATAAACTAAAATAATCTAAACAAATAAACAAAATCAACAAAATTAAGTTAGTAATATAATGAATTTATCCAAAACGAACATGTGAAACGGAACAAAACAAAAGGAATTTCAACAAAATTCGTTACTATTTCATTTGGAGATTTATACATCAAGAATAACCAAACATGTATTCAAATTTATATTTGGGCAGAACTTAATTGCGCATGCCTAGACCCCTGAATGATAAATTCCCAGCAGGGTGGATAAAAAAATCAATGTTTAAAAAAAATAAATAAATCTTTTTTTTATTTAAATGAGATTTTTTTAATCAAATTTATTTTAAAAAAATGCTTTTGGAATAAAAATCTAACAATAGTTTTCTATTTAAGATACATTAATAATTTAGTTTATTCAGCATGAAGTGGAGCTTAGTTTTGCAGCATGAGGCTGTATATTCTGCAATATTTAAATTTTTGGTAAACTCATTCAATGAATCCAAGCTCTGCGAGCTGAGATAAAATGCACTGCATTAATGCATTCACACAATTTCACAGTAACCAGGAGATAAAACAAAGTTCAGTATTATTCCTTTATCCCATTGTTTTGCAACAATGGGATAAATGAATCCCATAGGAATCTATGTACACTTCAAACTGTATGATTGCATCGGTTCTGATATCACTGTTTTACTAACCCGACAGCTTATTATTCTAAATAGGAAACCTTCATTTTGTTTTCAAATATTAAAGATTCTAACTACCAGCAAGAAAAAGTCCTTATATTTAACCACTTAAAGACCAGCCTCGTTTTGGAATTTAGGTGTTTACATATTAAAACAGGTTTTTTTGCTAGAAAATTACTTAGAACCCCCAAACATTAAATGGTTTTTTTTCTAACACCCTAGACAATGGCGGTCATTACAATACTTTTTTTCACACCGTATTTGCGCAGCGGTCTTACAAGCGCGCTTTTTTTTTTGAAAAAATCATTTTTTGAATAAAAAAATAAGACAACAGTAAAGTTAGCCCAATTTTTTTTTTTATATTGTGAAAGATAATGTTACGCCGAGTAAATTGATACCCAACATCATGCTTTAAAATTGCGCCCACTCGTGGAATGGCGTCAAACTTTTACCCTCAAAAATCTCCATAGAGGACGTTTAAAAAATTCTACAGGTTGCATGTTTTGCTTTACAGAGGAGGTCCAGGGCTAGAATTATTGCTCTCACTCTAACGACTGCGGCGATACCTCACGTGTGGTTTGACCACCGTTTTCATATCCGGGCGCTACTCACGTATGCGTTCGCTTCTGCGCGCGAGCTCGTCAGGATAGGGTTTTTTTTTTTTTTTAATTTTTTTTAATTTTTATTATTTATTTTACATTATTTTATTCATTTTTACACTGTTTAACCACTTACCAACCGGCCCATAGCTGAATGACGGCTGCAGGGCGGTTGGATAACTCTGGGAGGGCGTACTATGATGTCCTCTCAGAATTCCCCTCTCGCGAGCCCCCTGGGGCGTGCACCCGAACACATCCGTGACCGCGGCCGTTTACCATGTGATCGCGCCGTCAAATGACGGTGCGATCACATGTAAACAGACCAGCGTCATCTGATGACGCCGGTTCCCCTCCTCCCGTGTACCGATCAGTACACCGTGAGCGGGGAGGGGGATGGATGGATGTCTGCAGCGCTGTGGGCTGTATGCGTAGTGCCCACAGCGCTGCACAGAGACATCCATCCATCCTCAGCCATCCCTCACTACTATGCAATGCTGTGCAATACTCTGCAATACCCCCACAATACTCTGCAATGCTGTATAATACTCTGCAATGCTGTGTAATACTCTGCAATGCTGTGTAATACTCTGCAATGCTGTGTAATACTCTGCAATGCTGTGTAATACTCTGCAATGCTGTGTAATACTCTGCAATGCTGTGTAATACTCTGCAATGCTGTGTAATACTCTGCAATGCTGTGTAATACTCTGCAATGCTGTGTAATACTCTGCAATGCTGTGTAATACTCTGCAATGCTGTGTAATACTCTGCAATGCTGTGTAATACTCTGCAATGCTGTGTAATACTCTGCAATGCTGTGTAATACTCTGCAATGCTGTGTAATACTCCGCAATGCTGTGTAATACTCCGCAATGCTGTGTAATACTCCGCCACGCTGTGTAATACTCCGCCACGCTGTGTAATACTCTGCCATGTCCCCGCCATACTCTGCCATGCACCCGCCATACTCTGCCATGCCCCCGCCATACTCTGCCATGCCCCCGCCATACCCTGCCATGCCCCCGCCATACCCTGCTATGCCCCCGCCATACCCTGCCATGCCCCCGCCATACCCTGCCATGCCCCCGCCATACCTTGCCCCCGCCATACTCTGCCATGCCCCCGCCATACTCTGCCATGCCCCCGCCATACTCTGCCATGCCCCCGCCATACTCTGCCATGCCCCCGCCATACCCTGCCATGCCCCCGCCATACCCTGCCATGCCCCCGCCATACCCTGCCATGCCCCCGCCATACCCTGCCATGCCCCCGCCATACCCTGCCATGCTGAGCCATGCTCAGCTGTACTCGCCCTCTGTATGTGGCCAGGCTGTGGAAGTCTCACACATGTGGTATCGCCGTACTCAGGAGGAGCAGGAGAATCTATTTTGGGGTGTAATTTTTGGTATGTACATGCTGTGTGGTAGAAATATTGTATAAATGGACAACTTTGTGTTAAAAAAAAAAAAAAAAAAAGTGTTTTAACCACTTCCCGCCCGTCGGCCATCATACAACGTCCTTGACTTTGTGCGGAGATATCTGAATGATGGTTGCAGCTACAGGCATCATTCAGATATCAGCTTTTTCAGGCGGCGATTGTCTACACCATGAGAATGATCATAGCAGCTGTTCCACTGCTTGATCATTCTTACGGGAGGCGAGAGGGGATGTCCCCCCCCTCCCGCGCTTCTACCGACTCACCGCTACGATAGAAGCCAGGATCGTTTTTTTTTTTTTAAATTTCAGGCTTCCCAGCCTAGAGGTGAGATGTGGGGTCTTATTGACCCCATATCTCACTGTAAAGAGGACCTGTCATGCCATATTCCTATTACAAGGATGTTTATATTCCTTGTAATAGGAATAAAAGTGGTCAAAATGTTTTTTTTTTTTTGGAAAAAAGCATCAAACTAAAATAAATAAAGTAAAATGAACAATAAAGAAAAAAAAAAAAAAATTTAAAGCGCCCCTGTCCCTGTGTGCTCGCATGCAGAAGCGAACGCATACATAAGTCCCGCCCACATATGAAAAGGATATTCAAACCACACACGTGAGGTATCGCTGCGATCGGTAGAGCAAGAGTAATAATTTTGGCCCTAGACCTCCTCTAACTCAAAACATGTAACCAGTAAAAAATTTTAAAGCGTCGCCTATGGGGATTTTTGAGTAGCAAAGTTTGGCGCCATTCCACAAGCGCGTGCAATTTTGAAAGGTGACATGTTGGGTATCTATTTACTCGGCGTAACTTTATCTTTCACATTATGCAAAAACATTGGGCTAACTTTACTGTTTTGGTTTTTGTAAAGCACAAAACAGTTTTTTTTCCAAAAAAAAACACGTTAAAAAAATTGCTGCGCAAATACCGTGCGAGATAAAAAATTGCAACGACCGCCATTGTATTCTCTAGGGTCTTTGCTAAAAAAACATATGTTTTGGGGTTCTATGTAATTTTCTAGCTAATAAATGATGATTTTTACATGTAGGAGAGAAATGTCAGAATTGGCCTGGGTGCTCCAGAACGCCTGAAGGTGCTCCCTTGCATGTTGGGCCTCTGTATGTGGCCACGCTGTGTAAAAGTCTCACAAATGTGGTATCACCATACTCGGGAGTAATAGCAGAATGTGTTTTGGGGTGTAATTTGTGGTATGCATATGCGGTGTGTGAGAAATAACCTGCTAATATGACAATTTTGTGGGAAAAAAAAAAAAAGTAAAAAAAAAATACCTTGATTTTGCAAAGAATTGTGTTAGGGTCTCAAGAAATTAGATAGGCCGTCAGTACTTCAGGTGTGATCAATTTTCAGATATTCGCACCATAGCTTTTGGACCTGATACTAGTCATCTTTTTTATAATGTTGGATGTATGTTTGTAGTAGGCCTCATCTTATAATCTGTGTGTGCGATCTACTCTCTCCTAATTTGGTTGTCTGTCTGTGTACATCTCTCTAAAGCATGGACCAGTCAGTTTATGTACATCTGGACGTCCTCTGTTAGTGTAGGTCAGTGTATGCCAGTCATTGTATGTTGTCCAGTGTGTGTCAGTAAATAAATGTTAGTCCTGTTTTTACCTGGGCATGTAGCCGAACTTATCTGCAATTGGGAGTTCATCTTGCCTTTAGTCAAAAAATCTCGGTCCTCCCGATTTGAGGATGAAGGAATCGCATGCTCTGTCCATACATCTTCAGCCCCTCCTAGCACAAGCCACCCACCTCTACCAAAATTCCTCCTTCTAACAACACATGGTTGTAGATCTGGAAATCTGGAAAGAGTGCTAGGTCCCCCGCCCTAGCACAAACCCTTCCAAATCACCTTCCTAGCACAAACCCTGCAAAATTCCATATCCTAGCACAACCCTCCCTATCCCTCCTCCTAGAACCCCTCCCAAATTAACCCTCCCAGCACAACCCCCCAATCCTTCCTCCCAGAACAACCCCCTAAACCCTCCTCCTTGCACAACCCCCTCCTCCCCACCTGCTCTCAAATCCCCCTCCTAGCATAACCCACCCACCTCTACCCAACTTCCCCCTTCTAGCACATGGTTGTAGATGGTTTGGAAAGAGCACTAGATCCCCCTGTTCTAGCACAAACCCTTCCAAATCACCTTCCTAGCACAAACCCTTCCAAATCCTTTCTCCTATAACAGCCCACCCTATCCCTCCTCCTTGCACCCACCCCCCAAATAACCCTCCTAGCACAATCCACCCACCTCTACCCTAATTTCCCTTCTAGCAGATGGTTTGGAAAGAGTGCTAGGCCCCCCTCCTAGCACAAACCTTCCCAAATCACCTCCTTAGCACAACCCCTCCTTAATCCTATCTCCTAGTACAGCCCTATGACTGCTCCTTTCACTCCCCCCTAAAATTGCCCTCCTAGCACAACTCACCCACCTCTACCCTAATTCCCCTTCTAGCAGATGGTTTGGAAAGAGTGCTAGGCCCCCCTCATAGCACAAACCTTCCCAAATCACCTCCCTAGCACAAACCCTCCTTCATCCTATCTCCTAGCACAGCCCTATGACTCCTCCTTTCACTCCCCCCTAAAATTACCCTACTAGCACAACTCACCCACCTCTACCCAAATTCCCCTTCTAGCACATGGCTATAGATGGTTTAGAAAGAGTGCTAGGTCCCCCTCCTAGCACAAACCCTCCTAAATCCCTACTCCTAGCACCCCCCCCCCCCCCCATCACCCTCCTACAAAATCTGCCTCATCTGCTCTCAAACCCCCCTCCTAGAACAACCCACCTACCTCTACCCATATTTCCCCTTCTGACGCATGGTTTGGGAAGGGCGCTAGGTCCCCCCTCCCAGCGCAAACCTTCCCAAATCACCATCTCCTAGCACAGCCCACCCTATCCCTCCTAGCACAACCCCTTATCTGCACCCAAATCCCCCTCCTAGCACAACCCACTCTCCTCTACCCAGATCCCAAAAACCTGGTGTGTTTGGCTTTATTTCAGCTTCTGAATGGCTTTCCAGCTGTCACTGACAAAAGAAAAGTCATTAAACAGCTTCTGTTCCTCAGCAGTAATGGGGTCTAAAGGGTAACCCCAAACATCCTCATTGTCCATTAGTTCTTCCGGTTTGTTTGTCTCTCTTGTCAACTCTCTGAAGCCCTTACGTTGTATGAAAAAAGGAGGGCATGCCTCTCCGGCTTCTAGTTCCTTCCAGTTTATGCCATTGAAAAATCGGTGATCTTGTATATTGGCAATGAATTCATTTCGCATTGTTGGATCTTTACACATGAGCTTTTCCAGAAAGTCCTTGAGGTCGGGGTCAGCGCCGGGTATGTTGCGTGGTGCAGCATACTTAAGCTCATGTGGATCATGGCCATGGTTCTTAAAGGGATGATAATAAAAGGCAAGTTGAAATAGTAAGATCCCCAATGCAAAATAATCCACGGCTCCATCATATGGGAGGTCGAAAAGCATTTCTGGAGCCGCATTACACACATATCCAAAGTATTCTGACACCATGTTGCATCCATACACCTTGGTTGCTGCCAAGCCAAAGTCCGCAATTTTTACATGACCGGTGCTATCTACAAGAACGTTCTGACTCTTTATGTCCCTGTGAACGATGCCTCTGGAATGCAGGTACTGCAGACCACACACGAGCTCCGCTGCCAGGAGTCTGAGCGTGGGGAGGTCCATGTGCACAATTGGCCGCATGGCCTCCACTCTATCGCTCAGATCTCCTCCTCTCAAATAGTCCATAACAAAGAATATGTATGTCTCCGTCTGGAATGTGGCATAAACACCGGCACAGAAAATACTACCCCCAGCTATCTCAATGGCTATGCGCTCATTTAGCACCCTGTCTGGGTTATCATCAAGTAGCTTCCTCTTGTGGACCATTTTCACAGCCACCAGTATTCCGCTCTCACGGTGTGTCGCCAGCACCACATTCCCAAAGCCTCCACCTCCAACTACTGCATGGAAGATGAAGTTCTCCAGACCCAGGGAGGCAGTTTCACATTGTTTACTTTCTGTGCTGTGAATCAATGTTGTCCTGCTAACTCCTGCTTTGTCTGTTCTTCCTTTCTTCGTCATAGGACTGTCACATTCAGGCTCTTCAGTAGATTTCCTCTTCTTGCCTCCCTGTTCTACAGATTGCTGTACGGTCTCTCTAGCAGTGTAATATCTGCTCTGCTTCCTTGTAGTCTCAGGATCCTCCTCTGAAGAGCTGTGTACTGTCCTCTTCTTGGTCACAGGACTCTCACATTCAGGCTCTTCAGTGTATTTCCTTTTCTTGCCTCTCTGTTCTGCAGATGGCTGTACTGTCTCAGAGCTCTGTACTGTCCTCTTCTTTACCACAGGACTCTTACATTCAGGCTCTTCAGTATATTTCCTCTTCTTTCCTCTCTGCTGTGCAGAGCTCTGTTCTGTCTCTGCAGCGCTGTCATATTTGCTCTGCTTCCTTGTAGTATCATCATCCTCCTCTGAAGAGCTCTGTACTGTCCTCTTCTTTACCACAGGACTCTCACATTCAGGCTCTTCAGTATATTTCCTCTTCTTTCCTCTCTGCTGTGCAGAGCTCTGTTCTGTCTCTGCAGCGCTGTCATATTTGCTCTGCTTCCTTGTAGTATCGTCATCCTCCTCTGAAGAGCTCTGTACTGTCCTCTTCTTTACCACAGGACTCTCACACTCAGGCTCTTCAGTATATTTCCTCTTCTTTCCTCTCTGCTGTGCAGAGCTCTGTCCTGTCTCTGCAGCGCTGTCATATTTGCTCTGCTTCCTTGGGGTTGCACCATTCCCCTCCACAGAGTCCTGTCCTTCCTCTCTAGTGCTATCAGATACTTCCTCTCTGCGCCTCTTTCTGGTGCTCATATCTGAATTATTAGATGTTGAACAGCAGACGTTCTCAACTCTGCTGACTTCTTCCTCCTCCTTAATTTCCCCAAGTTGCCTCTGGGAGATTGGAGCAAAAGGCTCCTTCCTCTTACGGATCTGTCTCACCATTTTATTATTTTATTTTTATAAATGTAAGTATAAACAAACTGCTCTTTAACTCCTAGACTGTAATGTCCTTCCTCTAATATATATTATATAATGTTCTATATAACAGAATAAATAACAATCAACTCTGAAATGGAGCAACTGAAAACACGTCTGTACTCTACAAGCTTCTAGTTAGAAGTGTTAGAGTGGCATCTGTGAGCAGCTGTTTATCAGGTAGGACTCACTATGACATCATCACTGAACATGCGTTGCCACGGCAACTAGCTCAGGCCACTTGGTGGCAGTTATTATGCAAATTAGCAAAATCTCTGCAATATTATTGGATAGCAGATGTGACAGTTATTATGCAAATTAATTCAAATTCCCTTACAGGTGTCATTCACCTTCTCTGACATATTCTGTAGTGTTGTAAAATCACAAATCATTTTACATTAATATAATTATAACTGACATATTCTACTCCTATTTATTTTTATTTTCAACATTTCCTGGATCCAGTACACAACACTTACAAATTTTACATATATGTGCCATTATGCATGTGTTAAACACTTAAGGACCAGCCTTGTTTTGGAATTTAAGTGTTTACATGTTTAAAACAGGTTTTTTCGCTAGAAAATTACGTAGAAAAAAAAATATATAATGTTTGGGGGTTCGAACACCCTAGAGAATAAAATGGCGGTCATTGCAATACTTTTTTTCACACCGTATTTGCACAAGCGGTCTTACAAGCGCGCTTTTTTTGGAAAAAATTCACTTTTTTGAAAAAAATAAGACAAAAGCAAAGTTAGCCCAGTTTTTTTATATTGTGAAAGATAATGTTACGCCCCCTATAAATTGATACCCTACATGTTACGCTTCAAAATTGTGCCCTCTCGGGGAATGGCGTCAAACTTTTACCCTCAAAAATCTCCATAGGCGACGTTTAAAAAATTCTACAGGTTGCATGTTTTGCGTTACAGAGGAAGTCTAGGGCTAGAATTTTTGCTCTCGCTCGAACGATTGCGGTAATACCTCACATGTGTGGTTTGACCACCGTTTTCATATGCGGGCGCTACTCATGTGCGAGTTCACTTCTGCGCGCGAGCTCGTCAGGACGGGGTTTTTTTTAATTTTTTACGATTTATTTTTCATGATTTTATTTATTTTTACACTGTTTTTAAAAAAAAAAAAAAAAATTGTGTCACTTTGTTCCTATTACAAGGAATGTAAACATCCCTTGTAATAGATAGAAAAAAGCATGACAGGACCTCTTAAATATGAGATCTGGGGTCAAAAAGACCCCAGATCTCATATTTACACTAAAATGCAATAAAAAAAAGAAAAGAAAAAGTAATTTAAAAAAATGACATTGAAAAAAATGTGCCTTTAAAAACGTATGGGTAGAAGTGACGTTTTGACATCGCTTCCGCCCAGCAGTCATGGAGACGAGTAGGCGCCATCTTAGCCTCACTCATCTCCAGGCACAGTAGAGAGACAGACGCGATCGCCTCTGCCTCTAACGACGGCTCCGGTAAGCGGCGGAGGGCACCGGATCATGGCAGGAGGGGGGGCCCCTCTCCCGCCACTGATAAAAGCGATCTCACGGCAAATCCGCCGCAGAGACCACTTTTATCTGAAAGCCGCACGAAAACGGGGATACCGGGGTTATGGCAGCTAGCTGCTGCCATAACAACGATATCTGTCGCCAAACTTTGGACGTACATCGTCGTGCGGCGGTCGGCAAGTGGTTAATTGTAAGTTTTTCAATTAACATGGACCCAGCTTTAGGCTGGGTTTACACCTATGCATTTTTAGTGCTTTTTGCATTTTGCGGGTTTGCACTACAGTCCATTTACCATGTTTTTCTATGGAGCACGTTCTGTATTGCAAATCTGCAAAAAGCACAAGAAAATGCATAGGTGTGAATCCAGCCTTAGTGAGCTTCTGAGGGTTTAAAGATCGCTTCATGTAATCTGTCCATTTGCCCTCCAACCAGCAGAGCAATGACATGCTAGCTCCCTGTGAAAACTAGATAAGCCTCTTTTTGCTGAATGTATATGTCCGTGTTTAAAACAGCTTGGAAGTTTGCACAGCTATTAAGGTTTTTTTTTTATTCTGCTTTTTAGGTCTGTCTGGGTCCCCTCTATGAGATATATTCAGCTACCCATCCACCTGTAATTATTTACACCCGTAAAATGAATCACCGAATTAAAATTGAGGAGGTACATGCATATTGTGTATCTATCTATATCTATCTCCTTTTAGCTTTGTCTCTAATTATGTCTAGGGCTGCAACTAACAATTATTTTCATAATCGATCGATTATTTTTTCGATTAATCGGATAAAATCATAAAAAAAGTAATATGACATTTTTCCATTTATTTAAAAGTAATAATCAAAAAAACTGAGTGTTACAATCAAACTGCAGAATAAAACACCAATGATGGGGTATTATTCCTCCATGCAACACACATGGGGCAGGGAGATTCACCCGCAAAGAAAGTATGGTGAATGTCAGATTCCCTGCTTTATTCATACAAGTATGTGTATATATAAAGAGAATAATAATAGACATATAAAATGAAGCGCTAAAACAGTAATATGAAGGTGAACAAAGCTCATATATATATGTGAAATATAGGCACACCAAAAAATAACTAAAGGTGATAACCCATCAAACATTGACACAACAATAAGTTTGATGGGATGTTTGCTGAAAACAAGTCTCACATAAAAAACTAAAGCAGATGTCTTAACACATAAAAAATAAATAAAATCAAATTCTAAATTAAATTACAAAATGTGGATGATATGAGTGTCAAAACACAAAAAGGGAAGATGCATACAAAATAAATGTGCAAATAAAGTCCCAATAACAGGTAGTGCAAAGGATTCGGAACTAATCAGTCCATATACAATGTGAGATAAGATCCAATGTGAATAAAATCCAAAGGGAATGTGATACAGGTGAGTCCAACATCCAGAGTAATTCACACCCAAGTGAGATATGAGGCTCCTTACCAGCTAGAGATGACCACCATAACAGTGGTCTCACCAGGCATTTGGGAAATTATCAGGTCACCCACAAACCTATGCCGACATCCACAGTTGAAATCGTGGTACTCAAAAGACAAAAGCAAAATATGCTCCCATAGTGTAAAAATGCAAAACAAGTACCGTATTTATCGGCGTATAACACGCACCCCAAGTTTAGGAGAGAATTTTAAGGAAAAAACTTTTAGGAGGGAAGTTTAAGGAAAAAAAACTTACATTAAAAAGCCCATCAATGCAGCCTCATCAGTGTGCATCTGCAGCCTTGTTAGTGTCAGTGCAGCTTTGCCCCAGTGCAGCCTTGTCAGTGCAGCTTTGCCCCAGTGCAGCCTTGTCAGTGCAGCTTTGCCCCAGTGCAGCCTTGTCAGTGCAGCCTTGCCCCCAGTGGTCAGTGCAGCCTTGCCCCCAGTGGTCAGTGCAGCCTTGCCCCCAGTGGTCAGTGCAGCCTTGCCCCCAGTGGTCAGTGCAGCCTTGCCCCCAGTGGTCAGTGCAGCCTTGCCCCCAGTGGTCAGTGCAGCCTTGCCCCCAGTGTCCATGCTTGCTGCCGCCGCCGACATGCACATAGCTGCATGTAGTTTTAAATATGGCGCCGCGGAGTTCAGAGGGACTCGGCGGAGTTAATCGAACGCCGCCGAGATACACATAGTTGAGTGTATTGGGCGCTTCCCAGCGCCGCTCACAGTCTCACCCTATGATGGACATAACACAGGTCCAATGGCGGGACTGGGCGCAACTGTGAGCGGCGCCGGAAAGAGCCGAATACACTCAACTATGTGTATCTCGGCTCCGAGCAGTCACTGTGAACGAGCGCCGCCGAGTCCCTCCAAACTCCGCGGCGCCATATTTAAAGACACGCTATGTGAATGTCAGCGGCGATCGCCGCTGATAGATCACATTTAGCGGGGATTGGCGTATAACATGCACCCACGATTTTCCCCTGATTTTAAGGGGAAAAAAGTGCGTGTTATACGCCGATAAATACGGTAGTTTATTGAGCTATTAAGGTCGCACTTACAGAAATCTCCATCTGTTAAAAGCATGTAACAAAAAGTAAGGATCGAGGTGTCTCCACGAACTTCCTTCCGCTTACTGTGTGTAAGTAGCTTTAAAGTATAGCCTAACAATAAACCCTAACAGTAAACTTATCCCTTTTTGCTCCCAGTATTTTGTTATATCCGTTTGAAAAATGCAAAAAAATAAAAAAATAAAAACCCTGATGATCTTTGAAATTTAAAGTCCAGCTCACACTTCCTGTGTTATCCCAGGAAATCTATTTAGCCCTCCTAGCCTTCCTAAATAGATTTCCTGGGATAACACAGGAAGTGTGAGCTGGACTTTAAATTTCCAAGATCATCAGGGTTTTTTTTTTTGCATTTTTCAAACAGATATAACAAAATACTGGGAGCAAAAAGGGATAAGTTTATTGTTAGGGCTTATTGTTAGGCTATACTTTAAAGTTACTTACACACAGTAAGCGGAAGGAAGTTCATGAAGACGCCGCGATCCTTACTTTTTGTTACATGCTTTTAACGGATGGAGATTTCTGTAAGTGCGACCTTAATAGCTCAATAAACTACTTGTTTTGTGGGTGACCTGATAATTTCCCAAATGCCTGGTGAGACCACTGCTATGGTGGTCATCTCTAGCTGGTAAGGAGCCTCATATCTCACTTGGGTGTGAATTACTCTGGATGTTGGACTCACCTGTGAGAAAAGTGGAAGTCTTCTCCAAAGCGAGGGGGGTATCAGTGTCTTGGAGAAACTATGGACACTCGAGTAGGGAGGCGACCACAGGTAACAATAACACTCCAATCTTCAAGAAGAAAAAATGGGTACTCTTACCGGATCCGTGGGACGCATCTGCCGTATAGCAGTGCGTCTGTAAGGCAAAGGGGGTGGTTATCCAGGATATCCAACCAGATGATGTCTTCCAGGTCTCAATCACCAATGGGGGGGGTTGTTGTCTTGGACAGGCGGTGGATCTCCAGTACACCCGATCTCTGGTTCTGGAACAAATCGATCAGAAGCAAATGATTCTTATTGGGCCAGAGGAGGAAAAGAAAAAGGAACTCCACATAGTGTAGATCAAAATGAGGTTTTAATGGTCCAAAAACCGTACAAAATACAGGTGATCACGAACAGATAAAAAGTATAAAAATGGCAATGTGGGAAGCTGAAATAGCTGGCCCTACCTGTTTCAGCCACACAGTCATCAACAGGGGCATCCATTCACAGCACGTCACTGCATTTTTGATGTTTGTCACTATATGGCACATATATAGAGGTACATATTAGTTTATTTTTCTGCATGTAGGTTTAGCGCTGCACTTTATTTTCTTACTATGTAGTTAAACAGAGTTGTTTAGTAAATAAAAAATCAGCACGCAAAATGCAGTAACCCAAAGCTATAAAACTTCATCTTTGGCTAGTAAGACTCCAGTATAGTGAAATCTAGTTGGTTGTATAGAATTTTGCATTCCTTTGCAACTTTGATCCAGTGTTAATAACTTAGTGAAGTTGCATTGTGTGCTGCACATGTGTATTGAAGTGATATGGCAGATGTCCCTCCTCTGATCCATCTATATTTAACAAATATGGCTAAACCTGTGAAGGATTAGGTCACCCACCACCAACAAGAAGCCTTGGGCATCCCAATGTGCAGGTGTGTGGGCACTGGGCAGCTATTGTTACCACACAGGCCATTTACTAAATTGATGTGTGTTCTGGCAATAGAAAACAGGGGATTCAAGAAAAATTCAAGCCCAATAGAATTCCAGAACCATCTTGGACATACTTTATAAACTATCTATTCATCATCCAGTAGTGTCAGTAGGCTGAACTTCTCCTTTTAGGTCTATGAAAACTTGTAAGTACAGAAACCCTTATAATGTACAAACTCACAATACCTATAGATGCCGCTGCAGCCTCATTCATCTGCTTGGATGTAATCTAACAGGAAAAAAGTATCCTCAGCTGTCATTTTTTTTCATTGGCTTATCCTGTGTCTGTTCTTCTTACAACAAGCGACCATCTGCAATTATTGCCCTGACCCATTTCTTGCAACCACTGATTAATTCTCTAATCCTTAAAATGCACTTGTTTAACTGCTTGCCAATCATATTATGTATATATATGGCTGCAAGGCAGCTCTCCTGCGCAGGATCATGTACCTAGCACTTCCAGGTCTGGGGCGCGCAAACGCACCGCCATCGATCTGCTCCCACTGTGATTAGACATAGTGCGAGCCAATCAGTGCGTCTAGTCTACTTGATGTCTGTTGGCACCTGCCAATCGTTCGGGACACAAGCAGAACAGTCTATGTAAACAAGCCAGATTGTTTGTTCTGTCAGCAGGGAAGGTATTGATCCGGTGTTCCTGCAAAACAGGAAGATGGATCTCTGCCTTCCCCTAGTACAAGCAGCTCCCACACAGTGACCAAGCACAGGTTAGGCACAGAGGTAACCCTTTGATCACCCCTGATGTCAACCCCTTCCCGGCCAGTGTCATTAGTACAGTGACAGTGCATATTTTTAGTACTGATCACTATATTAATGTCACTGGTTCCAAAAAAGTGCTATAATTATTGGGATTTTTTTTTTTACCAAAAATATGTAGCAGAATACATATTGGTCTAAACTGATGAAGAAATTTTGTTTTCTTACATTTATTTTACAGCAGAAAGTAATTTTTTTTTTTTTTCAAAATTGTCGGCCTTTTTTTGTTTATAGCGCAAAAAATAAAACCCCGCATAGGTGATCAAATACCACCAAAGGAAAGCTCTATTTGTGGGGAAAAAGGACAAAATTGTATTAGGGTACAGCGTTGCATAACCGCGCAATTGTCAGTTAATATAATGCAGTGATGCATCGCAAAAAATGGCCTGGTCCAGAAGGGGGGTAAACCGTTCAGAGCTGAAGTGATTAATTACTGAGAGCTCAGGAAAGAGAATTAAGGAAACATTCTGACAGCAAAAATTTTAATGTCTTCCCAGTTGCAGTTCTAACTGTTAATTACATGCATGCATTCACTTTTCACACCTTAGCTTTTCAGGATTGTTTCATTGGTGTATTTAAAGAGGAGCTCCAGGCTCCTTCAGAAAAAAATAAAAATCAGCAGAAGTCGTCAGAGGGGCGCTACAATAGACTCCGGCCTTTGCAGTCTTTGTTGGTTCTCTTGCCACCAGATCTAGTTACCCATAGACATTAGAGGACTATTGCCTGATACAGTGGAACCCTCGGATTGCGAGTAACGCAGTTAACAAACATTTCGCAATACGAGCACTGTATTTCTAAAAGTCCTAAATCGCTTTGCGAGCAGGATTCAGGCCAAAGCGGTGTGCAGTACCACTTTTGGCTTGAGGTGGAGGGTGCCGGAGCCGAACAGCGCCGATCGCCGCTGTTTGGAAATGCAAGAAAAGGCCCGAGGACAGTTCGGCTGACCTAGGCAAACCTCGGAAAGGCTCGTGAATGGAGTCTTTCCGAGGTTTGCCGAGGTCAGCCGAAGTTTGATCGGGCCTTTTCGGCCATTTTCTGAGGCTCTCCGGCGCCCCCCCGCCTCTGGCTATGTGGTATTGCACTCCATTGAAGTCAATGCGGAACGAATTCTTTTCGTTTCCATTGACTTCAATGGGAAAACTCGCTTTGATATGTGAGTACTTTGGATTACGAGCATACTCCTGGAACGGATTATGCTCGTAATCCGAGGTTCCACTGTACCCACATATCTTACAGACCTACATAGCAATCTTGTTGTCTATGGTGCACAGCTAACACTTTTGGGGCATCACCTTTAGTTGGATTGATAATCTATTCTCCAAACTTGCTTGGCTTTGCTGAGTTGTGCACCCCTCATAAACATGAACACCTTGATTATACGAGCACATCTGTGAATGAAACTGTCAGGTAATCAAATCTTTACCATGTACAACCTTCAAATAATGTAAATGTCCCATCAGAACTGGTAAGTGATCGGTTCCACATGTTACAAGTGAGTATGTTTATTAGTTCTGTTCCCGCCTTGTGTAGATGGAACAACAGCGGTGTCTGCGGACTACCTCAAATAACAGGGCAAGCATCAAGGGAGTGAAGGGGCGTGTACAATGCGTTTCTGAGGCCCGCCTCCTTTATAAAATACCTTTGATCTCTGTACATGATAGTTGTTTGCCGGTTGGATGGCTGTGCTGTTTTCCATCTCTCCATACAGTTTGTTCCCTCCACGTCCAAGCAGCATTTTGTTTACCATAATGTAAGTCTGGATTTGTGTTTTTAATAAATAGATACTAAGCTCTTATTGATACCTGTGGCCACCTTTGTGTCTCTACATGAAATTTACAAGAAAATGAGTCAAAAGACTTAACCACTTCAGCCCCGGACCATTTTGCTGGCCAAACACCAGAGCACTTTTTGTGATTCGGCACTGCGTCGCTTTAACTGACAATTGCGCGGTCGTGCGTCGTGGCTCCCATGCATAATTGATGTCCTTTTTTTCCCACAAATAGAGCTTTCTTTTGGTGGTATTTGATCACCCCTGCGGTTTTTATTTTTTGCACTATAAACAAAAATAGAGCATCAATTTTGGAAAAAACGCATTATTTTTTACATTTTGCTATAATAAATATCCCCAAAAATGTAGATTTTTTTTTCCTCAGTTTAGGCCGATGCGTATTCTTCTACATATTTTTGGTAAAAAATAATATCGCAATAAACGATTATTGATTGGTTTGCGCAAGTTATAGCGTTTACAAAATAGGGGATAGATTTATGACATTTTTATTGATAATTTTGTTTTTTACTAGTAATGGCAGCGATCAGCGATTTTTATCGTGACTGCGACATTATAGCGGACACATCGGACAATTTTGACACACTTTTGGGACCATTTATACAGCAGTCAGTGCTATACAAATGCACTGATTCCTGTGTAAATGACACTGGCAGTGAAGGGGTTAACCACTAGGTGGCAGTGTAGGGGTTAAGTGTGTCCTGGGGCGTGTGGGGGGTTGGGCTGATTGTGACAGGTTACTCCTTGTCATCGGAGCAGAGATCAGTGACACTGTCACTAGGCAGAACGGGGAGATGCTTGTTTACATTAGCAACTCCCCGTTCTTCCTCCCCGTGAGACAATCGCGGGTATCCCCGTGGCAATCGAGTCTGCGGGACACGCGATCCGACTCACGGAGGTCCCAGCCGCCACACACGCGATGGCACGGCGGCAAATTTAAAGGGATGTACCTGTACGCCCATTTGACTGTCCGTGCCATTCTGCTGACTCACATCGTCGTGCACCGGTCGGGAAGTGGTTAAAGGATAACTCCACTTTCGTTGGGGAAAAAAATGGCAAATAAAGAAAAAATTACTATAGTGTATACAAATGTGACACAAGTCATATTGTAATTGAATTTTATTAAAAATTACCTTTCCTTTTCAGTCTGCAGCTCTGTCGTTTTCTGAAAATGCAATGCAATATGGCAACCTAGAGGTGTTCTGTATACAGAATGTGTACTGACCACTCCCCAGAAACATAATTTCCTGCTTGTGTGATTGGCTCACCAACTTTCCCAAAAGTCTGCCTTAGATTCAAGTCAGATTTCAGGCAATAACAGAAATATCATTTTTGGTGAGATACTCCCAATAGGAACACGTCTAAAGGGAGGCCCAGCAGATTTCCTCATTAGGGCTCTGCAGCTGTCACAGCTGACTGATAATTATGAAACCACTTCCATTAGACCCACTTAGCACAGAGGCACAGTGGAACAAACAGTGATTTCTTCAGAGTAACAAAAGGTAGGAATCTGCAACAAAGGTTTTTATAAACAATATACAAATATACATAGATCATCCAGAGGGAAATGTTTTTTTCTCAACAAAAGTGGAGTAACGATTTAAGCTGGTTATAGATGGATCAAAATTTGGCCGGATCAGCAAGGACTGGATGAGGCCATTCACATTCCAGTGAAGTTGATTTAATGATTGACTTCTTTCAAACTGGCTTGTTGAAAAATGTCCTTTTGATCAGTGATCAGTATATTCTGACAGGGAAGGAGCCCCACTGTCTGAATATAATAACAAAGTGGGGAGGATTCCTCCATCCACTTCACTTGTATGGATGGGGGAATCTGCTCAGTTTTTCCAAACAGCCCCAATTTAACCACTTAAGGACCGGCTCACGACTATAAATGTGCCGTAGTGCATGCGCGCCACCGGCAGAGCACGCCGCAAGCTTCGCGACCGCGCTCGCGGGACCCACGGATTTGATGTCCGCGATCGTGTCACAGAGCTGAAGAACGGGAGATGCCAGTGTAAACACAGCATCTCCCCATTCTGCCTAGTGACACTGATCCTATGCTCCGTCTCATCGGGAGCAGCGATCAGTGATGTTTCACTTGTAGCCACGCCCCCTTTACACTTAAAATCACTCCCTAGGACAAACTTAACCTCTTCCTAGCCCCCTACTGGTTAACTCCTTCACTGCCAGTCACATTTACACAGTAATCAGTGCATTTTATAGCACTGATCGCTGTATAAATGCGAATGGTCCCAAAACAGCGCCAAAAGTGTTCGATGTGTCCGCCATGTCGCAGTCATGATAAAAATCGCTGATCACTGCCACTTCTAGTAAAAAAAAAAAATATTAATAAAAATGCCATAAACTATCCCCTATTTTGTAGATGCTATAACTTTTGCGCAAACCAATCAAAAAAAACGCCTTTTGCGATTTTTTTTTTACTAAAAATATGTAGATGAATACGTATCGATGTAAATGAAGGAAAAAAAATGTTTTTTATAGATTTTTGGGGGATATTTATTATAGCAAAAAGTAAAAAATATTGCTTTTTTTTCAAAATTTTTGCTCTATTTTTGTTTATAGCGCAAAAAAAAAAAAAGTTCAGAGGTGATCAAATACCACCAAAAGAAAGCTCTATTTGTGGGGGAAAAAGGACGTACATTTTTTTGGGAGCCACGTCGCACGACCGCGCAATTGTCAGTTAAAGCGACACAGTGTCGAAATGCAAAAAGTGGCCTGGTCATTTGGCAGCCAAATGGTCTGGGGCTGAAGTGGGTAAAAAACGATGTAGGACTAGCCAGCTTGTTTTGTAGGCTGTAAAGTCTTTCAAATAGATAGAGAGTCTGAATGGAAACAGCTTCTCACTCTTTGGAACACCCATGTATGGTGCTCTCTGACAAAAGTGTCCCGAGTGCTTATTTATATATTAGAAATATGGGTTTCTTTTTTTTTTACTTACCTAGGTGGCTGCAGCATTGATCCAATGCTGCATCTGTCCCCCGATGCCTCTGCACTGAAAACCCAGCGACTGAACACCGCAGATCACTCGGGTTTTCACACCTTGGTGAGCAAAGAGCTGTAGACTGTCAGTCACAGCCGCCTCAGGGTCTCACTGAGAGGCTGAGAATGGTGTCAGTCCAGACACCTGGTGGATCCAGACTTTACTGTCAAGATGACGCAGTGCCTAGACTGATATCCGTAACATCAGCAGAGTGGATTTCAGTCCGCTCTTTGCTGAAAACGGGTCACAGGAGTGCAAAATGAGCTGCACTCTTGTGATCCATAGAAGCCCAGCTAAACAAGCTTGGCTGGTCTTCTCCTTTAAGATTTAATACAATTAGTAAAAAAATAAAATTTAAAGCGGGATTCCATACTAAAAAAAAAAAATTAAAAGCCAGCAGCTACAAACACTGTAGCTGCTGCTTTAAATAAGTACTTACCTGTCCTGGGTGCCCGCGACGTTGGCCACCTGAGGCCGACCCATCCCTCGGCTCTTGAGTCCCGGCACTGCCATCCTAGGTAAGGGAAACAGGCAGTGGAGCCTTGTGGTTTCACTGCCAGTTTCCTACTGCGCACGCGCGAGCTGCGCGGCGCTCTGTGAATGGCCCCGTGGTGTTCTGGGAACACACAGTGCCCAGAAGACAACGGGGCCACTCACCGAGGAGCAGAAGATGCCACGGAAAAGGAAGAGGCAGATTAGGAAGACTGCCTAGCAACAAGGGTTTAGGCAAGTTTAATTTTTTATTTTTTTTTTTTTAGGATTTTTGGTGTCATTATTTTTTCAGGGTGGCCCTCCACTTTAAATCATCAATCTAAAATAAAAAAAGCCCTTATAGTTTATTATTTGCCGAAGCTTGCACTTTATCACTTGGGTATTAGGACATGGCCAAGCCCTCGTATTCATAAAGGTTTCCTAAACTGCAGATAATAAGCCATGCATGGATAGCCTACTGAGAGAAAAGCATTACCATAAGTTGGATACGTTAACAATTGTCTAGAATTAATAGAATAATATACTGTATCTCTAAAGAGGATATGTTACCAGTAATATGCTATTGCCCCCATGTGGAGGTAATACAGTTATGTAAAGTCCCCCCCCCCCCCCCCCCCCCACAGGTAAATGAATGCCTCAGGTGTTACTACATATAAAAAGGATGATTTCACTACACATTATATATGGCTGCACATGTGAGAGCATTAATTCTAGAGCAATGATTCATGGCTAACCCTAAACTGATGACCTGTAAAAGCATTTAAAGCCTAAAGGATTTGCTTTTACAGCATTGTAAGTTTGGGTACAAAAATTTAAATGAAATCAATCTTCATGGAATGGTCCATTACATAAAAAAAATAAAAAGTAAACTTTTTAAAAAGTGACAAGGATGACATCACAAGCCCCCTTTCATGCACACCACTGGTCTCTGGTGACACCAGTCACTGAGGAAGAGGGTTCTCCCTGGAAACGCGTTAGCTGAGTCATCATGGACACGTTCTGGTCCCTTTGCACACTTGGAGCACTCCAGCAGCCATGGGGAGTTCGGTCCATATTGTGCTTTGACATGCATATCTACCATCTATGTTTGTGAGTATGTTTTGTGCCACTTTTTAATAAATATTTGTAATGGAATTGCACTAATTCGGTGCGACCTTCTCTTGTTTTTCATTCTCTGGTGACACCCTGCAGCCTGCACTGGGTAGGTGATCTCACACATGCGCACACAGGCTGCGTGGTCTCTGAAAGATGATTGGCAGAGATCCACGGGGTGTGTGCATGTGCCGGGATCTGACGTATGCACAGAAATGCCATGGAGATCTCTGGGGTCCCCTAGACCTGGCAGAGAATTGCAGTGTGTCTGCATACAGCTGATCTGCAATGAAGATGGAGAAGAGCAGGTAAGAGAGAACTGCTTCAAGACAACACCGGACTCCATTGTTTTTTTTCTTAGACAAAGACAAGTATTTGATTTTTGGGGGTAGGTCGAGTGAAGATTTCGTGCCCAATTTTGCCTACCCCTCCTAAAAAAAAAAAAAAAAAACAATATCCCTAAAAATCTGTCTCAGTATAAAGATCCTACACTACGACTCCAGCCTTGTCTTAGTTGAACCAGAAGTTCAGTCTTAGTAGAATTCCAACCCCTCCAGATACTTTGTGTCAAACCAGAATATTATAACTAAAAGGAGGAAGCTTACCACCCTATATATAATGAGCAAAGCTGTCCGTAGATGCACAAAGAAAGCCCGAGGTAGGAAAACAGGAGCCGTCTGAAACAAATACAAAAAACGAGGCATGATGGACATCTTGAAAGAAGCCATTTGGCTAAACCGAGAATGAAGCCCTTGCACACTGGGGCGGTTTGCAGGCGCTATTGCGCTAATAATAGCGCCTGCAAACCGACCTGAAAGTGCCGCTGCTACGTATCCAGTGTGAAAGCCAGCGGTGCGCTGGCAGGATGGTAAAAAAAAGTCCTGCCAGCAGCATCTTCGGAGCGGTGAAGGAGCGGAGTGTATACCACTCCTTTACCGCTCCTGCCCATAGAAATCAATGGGACGGCGCGGCTATACCGCCGGCAAAGCGCCTCTGCAGAGGCGCTTTGTGGTGGTATTTAACCCTTTCTCGGCCGCTAGCGGGGGGTAAAACCGCCCCGCTAGCGGCCGCATACCGACGGTAAAACACCGCTAATACCGCGTTTACCGCCGACGCCGCCCCCGTGTGCATGGGCTCTGACGGTAATAGACCAAAACGCAAAAAAAAAAAGTGTGGAGTGTATGGTGGTGGCTAGTATGTGCAGGAGAGGAGCGCGGAGTATATGGCAGTGAGTAGTATGTGCAGGAGAAGAGTATGGCGGTGAGTAGTATGTGCAGGAGAAGAGGGCAGGGTGGTGTTAGTAGGGCAGTGGACAGTGGCAGTAGTTCATTATTTTTATCTTATTTTTTTTACAAATTTTGTTTTTATTTTTTCAAAATGCTTTTTGGGGACAGTGTCAGTAGAGCAATGGTCAGTGTAAGATTTTTTTTTTTACTATTTATTAACTATTTATTTTATTTCTATTTTTTATTTGGGGGCAGTGGACAGTGTCAGTAGGGCAATGGACAATGTCAGTAGAGTGGGGGATGGTGTCAGTAGTTTATTTTTACCATTTTTATTTTTTATTATTTTGCACAAATTATTATTTATAGTTATTTTACAATTTATTTTTATTATTTTTTAAAAATCCTTTGGGGGGCAGTGGATGGTATCTGTAGGGCAGTGGGTGATGTCAGTAGTTTTTTGTTTTTAATATTTTATTTTTTGTTATTTTTTACAATTTAATTTTTTATTATTTTTATTTTAATTTTTATTTCATTATTTTTTTCAGTGTTTCTGGGGGAGGGGAGCAGAGGATGGAGTTTGGTAGTTTTTTCTATTTTTATTTATATTTTTTTTTGTTTCACAAATACATTTTTTTTTGTTTTTTTACAATTTAATAATTTTTCTTCATTTTTTCACAATGCCTTTGGGGGGTAGGGGGTTAGGGCAATGGATTTTGCTGGTAGGAGAGAAAATGGTGTTAGTAGAGCAATGGACAGTGTCAGAATTTTTTAATTTTTATTATTTTATTTTTTTTATTATTTCTTTCTATTTGTTTTACTGTCATTTTTAAATGCTTTTATTGGGGAGTGTTTTTTATTTTATTTTTTAGTGTTTTATTTTTTTTTTTTATTATTTTATTGACAATTACATTTTTTTAATATTTATTGCAATTTTTTTATACAATTCAAATACATATATATGTGCGATTGTACAATACTATAGAATATGTGAGTGATATATACATGTATAGTTGTAATATGTGATTGCGATTTATAAATAAAGTTTATTTTTTTTCAACAGTTGGAAAAAAGAAGCCAGGAAACTCAGCCGTTTGTTGCCATGGTAACAAGGTGATTGATGATGTCACAGTGGGCACCTGGGCTATAAAAAGCAGCACTGCAGTGGCAGGCAGACAGTTGCAAAGCAGCAGTTGAAGGGTACAGTTGAAGAGTACACATCACATTTTCAGTGTCCCATTGTATTGTTGCTGTGACCTCAATACATTGTAGAGATATTATATCAGATATTAGATAAAAAAGGAGAGAACTTAGGAAGAGATCTATTAATTCGGATTTAATTTCTTTTCTTAAAAAAAAAAAAAAAGCAGAAATATGTCTTCTAGAAATAGACGGGTCAGGACCAGTCTAAGTGCTGAGGATTTTATATTTCATAAAGAATTAGGGAGAGGGTCCTATGGAAAGGTAAGTGATCATATTCTATTAGTAGTGAGGACACAGCTATATATAACTCTATTACTCTCTGATCTGATGTTTTTTAGCTTCCTCTCCTCAGAGATCACATGATCGGCTGGTTTCCTCTCTCATCGTCTGACAGAGGCTGGAGGCTGAGATGAGACAGAGCTAATCATGTGATCGCTGAGAAGCCAGGCATAGCAGGATTATTTATACATCACTCACACACGGGGCACACAGCAATGGTGTTTGTATAGCTGTTGCTGAGGTCGCCATGGTGACCGCTCCCCAGTCTATCTGGATAGGAGGAGCGGCTGCTTAGACCTAAAATGAAAGCACAATGTGTGCTGTGCTCTTTATCTCCCCCTACAGTGCAGTACCCGGCAGGAAGAGATAAGGGGAAGGTCTGCCTTTTTTTAACCACTTGCGGAATGCCCACAATCGTTCCTGACAGAGTGAGGACGTGTGAATGTAAACATAGAGATCTACGTTCTGTCAGGGGAGAGACTGACCGTGTGTTCCTAGTATATAGGAATAACGATCGGTCTCCTCCACATGTCAGTCCCATCCCCCCCACACACAGTAGAACACACTGAGGGAACACATTTAACCCCTTCCCTGCCAGTGTCATTTATCCAGTAATCAGTGCCTATATTTAGCTCTGATCGCTGTATAAATGTCACTGGTCCCAAAAATGTGTCAAAAGTGTCCGATCTGTCCGGAAATAATAAAAATGCCATAAATCTATTCCCAATTTTGTAGATGCTACAACTTTTGCGCAAACCAATCAATATACGCTTATTGTGATTCTTATTTCACCAAAAATATGTAGAATACATATCGGCCTAAACCGAGAAAGAAATTAGCAAAAAGTACAAAATATAGTTTTTTTTCAAAATTGTCTTTTTTTTGTGTATAGCGCAAAAAATAAAAACCGCAGAGGTGATCAGATTTTTTTCATCAGCCGGCGGTCCGCTTAAAGATAAAAGTGGTCTCTATGGCGAATTCGCCGCAAGATAACTTTTATCAGCGACGGGTCAAAGTTTGTCACCATTCCACAAGCGGGCGTAAATTTGAAGCGTGACATTTAGGGTATCAATTTACTCGCCATAACATCTTTCACAATATAGAAAAAATTGGGCTAACTTTACTGATTTCTTATTTTTTCATTTAAAAAAAATGTATTTTTCCCCAAAAATTGTATTTTGTAAGACCGCTGCGCAAATACGATCTGACATAAAGTATTGCGACCACCATTTAATCTCTAGGGTGTCTGAAAAATATATATATAATGTTTGGGGGTTGCAAGTAGTTTTCTAGCACAAAAAAATTAATATCTTAACTTGTAAACACCAAATGTAAAAAATAGGCCTGATCCTTAAGTGGTTATAATTTTTTTTTGCGGTTAACAAACACTTTAACACAGACAGGGGTGCTGACAATGATCAGCTTTTATTCTGTTATGTCATACCTCTATCCCAGAAAGAAGAAATGTGATTATTAAGTGTTTAGATGGAGTTTGAATTTCATTTGTTACTCACGAATGTAAAGTCATCTACATCTAATACTAGTCCATCTAACACACCCCCCTCCACTGATTGGGAATGGTGCAGTCCAAGGGTGATAGGTTTCTCCTTGGTAATCTACAATATAATAAATTATGTTTTTGGGTTCAGTTACACTTTAACCCCTCGCAGTGCAGAGGGGACCCCACTACATGGGGAATGTTTTTCCCTTGGATTTCAGCTTTAACCCTTTTTCTACCAGATCTTAAAGTAGCATTCCAAGCTACCCCCAGACTAGTCTTAAAAATGTCCCCTCCCCAAAGCCTAAGCTGACTAACCTCTGTAAGAAAGATTTATATACTTAGCTATGTACAACTCTCTCCATCCAGTCATGTGATCCCCTATGTCATCCAGTGCCAGCTGCAGGGAGAGGAGAGAGCGCTTTAAAGGGATTGTAAACCCTTTTGGTTTTTCACCTCAATACATTCTATGCATTGAGGTGAAAAACCTCTTGTAGTGCATCTGCGCCCCAAAGCCCCTGTTTTACTTACCTGAGCCCGATAGTTCCTGCGCCAGAGACAAGCACCCCAGCTCAAGCCGGTGTCTCGGGTGGCGATTGATTGCAGCACAGCCATTGGCTCCCGCTGCTGTCAATCAAATCCAATGATGTGGGAGCTAGGAGGCTGAGCCAAGTCCTGCTGTCTGTGTCAATGGATGCAGCAGCAGGACACGGCAGCATGTCTGCACAGGTGCCCTGAGGGAGAGCGCTTCTCCGAAGGGACACTCGAGAAGGAGGAGCCAGGAGTGCCACTGAGGGACCCCAGAAGAGGAGGATCGGAGCCACTCTGTGCAAAACCAACTGCAGAGAGGAGGCAAGCATAACATGTTTTTTCAAAAGAAAAAAAAGAATGCAAAGCTTTATAGTGTCCCTTTAACAATGGCTGGTAAAGCCTGGAGGGGTGACCTCACCCATAGGCTTCCTATGGCCCATCCTTTGTCATTGCTCACTCCTCTCTCCTGCAGCCATCGTTGGCTGACACAGGGAACCAGATCACATGACCGAACTGGGTGGGCTGAAAATAGGTAAGTATATACAATATTCAGCCTGCTGTGATGAATAGGGCTGATGGAGGCTCACTTTTATGTCTATAGGACATGTGGGTCAGGTGGTAAACGTGAATTACGGATATAACAATTAATCAGCCGCTCCTTCGGGGGTAAGCACTACAGACATTTATGGAGATTGATAATATTCAGATAAATGACAGAAAGGGGGGAAAGAAATGTAATTACAGAGAGAACATGAGGAATGTCTAGTAATGATGTTACAGCTAGAGCACATGGAAAAGATGTACTAACCCTCCCTCTCTCTCTCTCACAGGTAGTGGCTGCCACCCACCACGCCATTGACGAACTGGTGGCAGTGAAGATAGTCAGCAAAGAACTTCTAATTAAGGACGACCCGAAATCCGTCCTGATCGAGAGGAAGGTCTTGGAGATGGTTGAGTGCAGCCCTTACTGTACTCACCTCTATGGCGCTTTTCAAACAGACGTAAGTGTATTTTCTAGAAAATTTAATGTACAGTAAGTAGCAAAAACATTGTTTCATGACATCTGCATGCCGGCTTTGGAAACTGAACTCCAGACAGGCAGGAAAGATGCAGATGTGACACATGTATAGTACATCTCACCTGTCAAAGGATTGTCTTGTGATCAGGGTAAACCTGCCAGACAACATTGCCAGGTCAGGACCTCACTTTTCTCTGTTGTAGTCACACAATAGAGGCTGATCACCTGCCCTGCCCCCTACACTGATAACTGTCACACTGCAAGGTAATGCTATACAATGCAAACTGGCCTGACTGGCTCTCAATGATAACAGTGTTCCACCACCTCTGGCTCAGGTTCTCTGCCTACCACTATCATCTGTAAACACAGAAGTCACCTATAGTGGAGGTACTAGAGCCAGCTGGGTGCTTCAGCTTAATACAGCAACAAAAGTAAGATATGTGGACGATGGTGGAGCTTTTAAGGAAGGGGGGTTGCATGGAGAGATCAGAGCTGAAGATGGGTGAAAGTGGGATGTGGATGGGGGGTGCAGAGGGTAAGCGGCTGTGGAAGTAGGCTGAACTCTGCACCCAGAGGGGGAAGGGGAGAGAAGGGGGAAGAGGAGAAGGGGAAAGGGAGAGAAGGGGAAAGGAGAGAGAAGGGAAAGGGAGAGAAGGGGAAAGGGAGAGAAGGGGAAGGGAGAGAAGGGGAAAGGGAGAGAGGGAGGAGGGGAGAGAGGAAAAAGCTGCTGGGGACAAGGACCAAAGAGGGGGAGGTGCTGGAGAGAAAGAGAGGAGGAAAGAAAGTACCAAGAAGGACAGGGAAGGGGTTGAAGGAGGAAGAGAGAGGGGGGGAGGGGAGAGAGAGAGAAGAGAGAGAGAGAGAGAGAAGGAGAGAGAGAGAGAGAGAGAGAGAGAGGAGAGAGAGAGAGAGAGAGAGAGAGAGAGAGAGAGAGAGAGAGAGAGAGAGAGAGAGAGAGAGAGAGAGAGAGAGAGAGAGGGGGGGGGGGGGGAGAGGGGGGGGAGAGAGAGAGAGAGAGAGGGGAGAGAGAGAGGGGAGAGAGAGAGGGGAGAGAGAGAGAGAGAGGGGAGAGAGAGAGAGAGGGGGAGAAGAGAGAGAGAGGGAGGAGAGAGAGAGAGAGGGGGGAGAGAGAGAGGGAGAGAGAGAGAGGGGGAGAGAGAGAGAGGGGGAGAGAGGAGAGAGGGGGGGGGAGAGAGAGAGAGGGGGAGAGAGAGGGAGAGAGAGAAGGGGGAGAGAGAGAGAGAGAAGGGGGGAGAGAGAGAGAGAGAGAGAGAGAGAGAGAGAGAGAGAGAGAGAAGGGGGGAGAGAGAGAGAGAGAGAGAGAGAGAGAGAGAGAGAAAAGGGGAGAGAGAAGGGGGAGTGGAGAGAGAGAATGAAGGGGAGAGAGTGGGGGGAAGGGAGAAGGGGAGAGAGAGAGGGGAGGGGAAGGGGGAGAGAGAGGGGAGGAGAGAAGGAGGAGAGAGGGAGGGGAGAAGGGGAGGAGGAGAGAGAGGGGAGGGAGAAGGGGGAGAGAGAAGGGGGGAGAGGGGGAGAGAGAGAGGGAGAAGGGGAGAGAGAGGAGAAGGGGAGAGAGGGAGAGAGAGGGAGAAGGGTAGAGAGAGGGAGAAGGGTAGAGAGAGGGAGAAGGAGAGAGAGGGAGAGGGTAGAGAGAGGGAGAAGGGTAGAGAGAGGGAGAAGGGTAGAGAGAGGGGGAGAGAGAGAGAGTGGCAGCACGGGAGAGCCAAGCAATAGCTCGGCTTTGGGTGCTGACTTTGCGGGTGCCCTGGACAGGTAAGTGTCCTTATTTTAAAAGTCAGCAGCTGACTTTAAAAAAAAAAAAAATTGGCGGACCTCCGCTTTAAAGCTAGGTCTATCGGTCATCGATGTTGAAAGCGGCCTTCTATAAGTCTATCCTAATGAGAATATAATCTCAAATCAGGTACTTTGATATATATGGCTATTGATCATATATATGGCACATAGAGCAGGAGAGGTAAGCACAAGCAGGCGGATAAACAGCTAACATATAGATAGAGATTCAATCAAATAGACAAGCAACACTGCATCCTGCCCTAGGCCAACAAGGCCCAGGCATAGGGCAGCACTTTGCAGGGGAGCAGCAGGAAAAGAGTTCCCGCCAACTTGAAGGCATTAAACCAAATAAACCCGGAAATTTCAAAACCATTTCCACCTGAAAAGAAGGAGGAGATCTTTAGGCTGAAGATGTATGCACAGATGGACAGAGCATGCGATTCCTTCATCCTAAATCGGGAGGGCCGAGATTTTTTTGATGGAAGGCAAGATGAACTCCGAATTGCAGATAAGTTCTGCGACGTACCCAGGTAAAAACAAGACTAACATTTATTTACTTACACACACTGGACAACATACAATGACTGGCATGCACTGACCTACACTAACAGAGGACGTCCAGATGTACATAAACTGACTGGTACATGCTTTAGAGAGATGTACACAGACAAGACAACCAAATTAGGAGAGAGTAGATCGCACACACAGATTATAGGATGAGGCCTACTACAAACATACATCCAACATTAGAAAAAAGATGTCTAGTATCAGGTAGGGTAGCTTAGTGTAGTTAGTGTAGGTCCTGCCCTAGAAGAGTCTACCTTGCCGTGGTGGGCAGGCTTGGAATCTCTTGGTCAAAAGTGTGTCAATGAATGGAAGAGAGGACCACTAGATCTTCATTTCTGGCCAATTGATTTTACCAAAGGACTCTTGGTTTAATCAGAGTATATATAGTTGGAAAAGGAAAAAATGTTTATAGGTCCATAATTATACTTCATAAAACACACAATAAAAATTTGGTATATTTACATTTGAATTGCTTCTTCTTTTATTTAATCCTTTCATGACCGGGGGTCATTACCACTTGGATGCACAGGCCACATTTGCAAGGATGGAAGGGGCTCTATGGCTACTTCTTCCACTTCTGGTGTGTGTAGGGATGTGTAATAGGTGTTTATTTATTAACATGTGTCCTGACCATGTATATAGGTATGTACTGACAAGCCCCTTATGTGACAGTAGTGACAAGATCCTCTCAATGGAGACATCAGGGATCTTTTAGCTTCACCCCAAGAACAGGATATATGATTAAATCCTGTAATGAAAAATTCCCCTTAACTAGGAAAAGATATCAAGTTCTCAGAGAATTTTATATTCATTTTTAATTAATTTTATATTCCTACACATTCCCCTCACAAAATATATAGGAAATTCTTTCCTGTTATCCAGTGCTAGAGGATCTGCTCTATTCAGAAGAAATGTTTTTCTGCCCTCACTTTAGTATTAAGCCTTTCTCTAGTCTCCAATATAATTGTAAAATTCTCAATTTTAAAATCTCTTGCTTCATAAAGTGACTAAAAGTTTTACATTTTTTTAAATTAAAATAATAAACATGTTCTACTTATCTGCTCTGTGTAATGGTTTTGCACAGAGCAGCCCTGATCCTCCTCTTCGCAGGTCCCCGGTCGGTGCTCCTGGCTCCTCCCCTTGCCTGCTATGGGGAACTTGTGTGTTCTCGATCCAGAGCCTCACTGCCTTTGTCTATTGTGTAAAAAAATTCTGCTTTTGGTGACTATTAAATGACACAGTGAAAAGAATTGTGACTCTCAGAGAAAGCAACACTCTAAAATGTGTCAACACCCAAAGAAATGTCACTATAGCTGGTTTGGTCTCTTTTAAATTGTTACATCGATATGAAAAACTTAATTGACAATGACACAAGGACTGGGCCCTGCCCCTGGGCTATGTCACAGCTTTTGACTGACAGCAGCTGGAGCCAATGGGTCCCAATGCTCTAAGCCAAGCCTTTGAGAGTGGGGAGAGGGGAGAAGAGCTGCTGCAGATGTACATAGCACTGGATCGAAATCGTGCTCAGTTGAGTATTAAAGGGTGGGGAGGGGTGGGGTGGGGTGGGCACTATTAAAAGGTTTTTACCTTAATGCACTTTCATTTAAAAAACTCCAATAGTACAATGGTAACCAATAAAATTTTGCTTCTCAGGTTAACAACTCAGGTTATGTACTTTTCTCTATATCCTGTACAGTATGTCCTCGGTCTCTTTGTCATTCAACTTATACAAGAGAGGAGTCAAGCATTTGAAAAAATGCCCAACTGCTCCTAAATTTCCGTTTACCAGCAGCAGTGTACATGAGGCCTTAAAGCAGTGGTTCTCAACTCCAGTCCTCAGGACCCACCAACAGGCCAGGTTTGCAAGATAACTGAAATACATCACAGGTGATATAATTTGCTGCTCAGTGATTGCAGTATTCTAGTCTGCATCTCCCCAAGGTAATACTTAAAATCTGGCTTGTTGGTGGGTCCCGAGGACTGGAGTTGAGAACCACTGCCTTAAAGTAATTGTGAAGGTTTTTTTATTTTATTTAATAACAAACAGCTCTATACTTACCTATTCTGAGGAATGGAATTGCACAAAGCGCTGGTGAACCTCCTCTCTTTTTGGGTCCCTGTTGGCACGCCTGGGCCTTCTTCTCTGTCCAGTGCCCCCATAGGAAGCAGCTTCCCATGGGGGCACTCGTGCATGCTCACACCCGAGCCCCGCTGCTGCGTCCATTGACACAGACAGCAGGACGCGGCCCTGCCCCCCGCTCCCTCGTCGCTGGTATGGATTGACAGCACTGGAAGCCAGGGGCACAGCAAAGCCAGCGAGACCCGGAATTGAGGGGAGAGAAGAATAGCAGGCATGCATGGCGCTGGATCGAATGAGGGCTCAGGTAAGTAAAAGGAGAGGGGGGGTGAGGGGGGATGCTGAAACCTAAAAATGTTTTACCTTAATGCAAGAAATGTATTAAGGTAAAAAATGTTTAGGCTTTACAACCACTTTAAGGTTTTTCACCTTAAAAAGGAGAAGTCCAGCCTGAGCTTTTTAGGCTGGGCTTCTCCTCTGGGTCACAGGAGTGCAATTTGTTTTGCACTCCTGTGACCCGTTTTCAGCGGAGAGCGGTCTGAAGTCCGCTCTCTGCTGACGTCACTGCCATCAGTCAAGGCAGCATCATCCCGTCTTCCAAGTCTTGATCCACCAGCTGCCTTGATTGATGGCAGTCTCAGCGAGCTGCTGAGACGGCCGCTCCCCGCCCCTCCACAGCTCAGCGTTCCAATGAGCGCTGAGAAGTAGAGCAGAAGCGATGCTGACCGACAGTCAGCATCGCTCTGCTCGGGGAGCACGGCCCCGGGTTGAAAGCATTCATTGATTTTAATGGTAAGCAGTTTTCGTGAGCTCCGCTGACACCCGCCCGCCATCCGATCCGACAATATCTGCTCAAAACAAACATATGGCAATACGTTCGTCACACTGTCCGTTTTCATCGATCTCCTCTTAGAGAACAGCGGGGCTCTGACAGGTCCGTCCCTGCACAGGGAACGGAGATGGACCTGTCATCCACCTGCTGAGCAGAGATCAACGGAGCGATCCTCCGCTGAGCTAGCACATCCTACCACACTACCCACTTTGGGCCAATATCCACACTGATTTTGCAGCTGTTGTAGAGAAGGCAACTATATGTGGATAGCTATACTTATTTACTATTCCATTACATTTACAAATATAGCTCTATTTCCCGTGAGAGATTGCTCATCCTTAAACCTTCCATACACAATAAAACCTTCACATTGGCCAACATGTATCTTCCCGACTAAAGTTAAGTGAAATCTTTACCATTGATCCTCCTGTAATTGGGGGATTTTTGCAGAAGGTAACCCTATAATTAGCAAAAACAGATACTTTTTAACAACACTTGGGATTTATTGCACTTCTCCAACAGAACTATGAAGAGGGTTAAGAGAACTCTCTTAGACATCAGAGTGGTAGACACGTACATCATGCACCTCTATGATACAGAATATAATTTCTATTCCAAATCTATTGGACAGGTGTCTTCCTAGCTTACCACCCTCTTCTGTCTTGGCAACCCCAATCAACCATTGGCAAAATAATATGGTTAAACCATGCCCATACCTATCTCTTGTTGGTTTATTCCATATTCAAGGAAACTATTTAACTCCTGGAGGCTAACAACTTAATTGTTGTCAGCCTTAAGGCTAGGATCACATTTATGCGAAGTGGATGCGGTGGTCACTGCATCCAATTCGCATGACAGGAAATTGTAACTGGCTCTCAATGAACTGGCCCTCAATGGAGAGCTCTCAAACGGCCGGCAGAGCACATTGTACAGGGGTCCTTTGTGTCTTTGACTCCATTTCAGGCCCAAATTCAGGCAAAAATTTGGGCCCGATTTGTCCCTGAGGCTGGGTTCACAGCAGGGGTCTGGTGCATCCCTGTCAACGTTTCAGGTCCGAAATTTTGCCTGAATTGGGACTTAAAACTGAGCCAAAGACGCACAGCACCCTTCTGCTGTGCGCTATGCGGCTGCCCGGAAGCTGTGTGAAGTGGCTCCATTGAGAGTCTCCTGTCATGCGAATTGGATGTGGGGAAACCTGCATTCAATTTGCATAAGTGTGAACCCGGCCTGAAACAGAGGACAGGGAAGCAACAGACCCCATGCTGTGAGCCACATCCGTATTAAGTGTGAACCCAGCCACATTGTTGTGAATGCAATAATAAATAGAGTTGGTTGTTGGCTCTGGTTCTCAGATAATGTAGCCAGTCCCAATATCCACAATGACCAGGACAAGCTTGTCCATAAATATGAGGTTACAGTATATCTACTGCCTTTATTCTGGACAACATAGAGAAAGGGCTTAATCCGGAGTCTTTTTTTTGGCCATCTGCGCTGAATTTAAGAAATTTCCTTTTACTTCATGTTCATTACACACAATAGGAATAGTACATTTCTCCAAAGTGAGGAAAACCCCCTCTTAGTTGTCAGCGGAACACATTTCCCTATTGGAAATTTTCCTTTGATTCCTTTTATTATGACAGCACAAAATGTTGGACTTTCCAGCACTTGGCCTGTTTGCTTAGCTCCTGCCCAAGTAAGACCCCTTTCACACTGAGGCGCTTTGCAGGCGCTATATCGCTAAAAATAGCACCTGCAAAGTGACCTAAAGCAGCCGCTCCATTCACTCCAGTGTGAAAGCCCGAGGGCTTCCACACTGGAGCGCTGCACTGGCAGGGCGTCAGAAAAAGTCCTGCCAGCAGCTTCTTTGCAGCGCATTAGAAGCGGTGAACTCACCGCTCCTAAAGTGCCCCTGCCCACTGAAATCAATGGTCAGCACCGCCGAACCACCAGCAAAGTGCTGCTGTAGCGGCGCTTTGAACCCTTTTTCGGCTACTAGCTGGGGTTAAAAGCGCCCGCTAGCAGCCGAAAAGTGCCGTAAAAACTAGGGTAAAGCACTGTTATAAAATAGCGCCGCTTTACCACCAATGCCCGGGTACTTTCAGTGTGAAAGCAGCCTTACTGTATCTTTGTACCAAGTTATTGTGCTGTATAAAAAATAAAAATAAACTTTCAATACAGCCTTTTGTAAAAACAAAATGTTGGACTTTCCCTCACTTTTGGCCCCAGTGACAAGAGCTTTAGAACAAACAGAAAGTTAATGTTGCTAATAAAGGCACAAACAGCAGTAAAAATCTGACAGGGGTTGTAACCCCTCATCAATCTATCCAAAAGATAAAAAACATTTTTGACTTTGGGTACACCTTTACAGTACAGTAACAATCACTTTAAGCACCTCCAATTCCAAAACAAAAATGCAAGAGCGCATAAACAGGACCCTTCGCATAACTAACTCAACCGCAACTAGATCAGTTAAACACTCCATTTTATGGGACCAAATTTCACTCTGTAGTCAAATCTGCTTCCTCAGTACCTATATGTAGTGTGTATTATTATCAAGTCCTAGGAGATCTCACCATTTAGAATTATGAGACTGTAAATCCATTAATTTAATTTTCTTCTGTATGTTTTGAAAGCTGTCAATAAACTCTTAGACCCCTTTCACACCGGGGCGCTTTGCAAAAATAGTCCCTGCAAACTGCCCTGAAAGAGCCGCTGCTGTCTCTCCAATGTGACTCCCCCGAGGGCTTTCACACTGGAGCGGTGCGCCGGCAGAAGGCTGAAAAAAAGTCCTGCTGGCAGCATCTTTGGAGCGATGAAGGAGCGGTGTGTATACCGCTCCTGCCCATTAAAATGAATGGGGCAGCACGGCTATACCGCCGGCATAGCAGCAGCGCTTTGCAGTGGTTTTAACCCTTTCTCGGCCGGTGTATTTTTAGCGGCACTTTACCGCCGACGCACCCACCGCCCCAGTGTGAAAGGGGCCTTATTGAATAAAAAGAAAATGTCTAACTTAAAATATAAGATTTAAAGGCTAAGTTAACCATTTTTTTTCTAAAATCCAGCTCCCCTATGTACAATATACCAGTAATGTACCTCTGTCACACAAATACAAGTTTTTTTTTAATTTTGAAAACAAGGCCTACCTCATCCATGGCTGTATTTCGCAGATTACTTCAGAAACTCCCTGGTATAAAGAAAAAGACAGACAAGCCAGTAAGACACAGGAAGGAGTTTACCATCTGACCTCATTAGCACACCCTTACCCATCAACTAAGCTTTCACAGCACCCCCGGCAGTCCTCCATGTGTGCATTTGCCTGACTTCCCCAACGTTCCTTCAGATGGGCTCAGGGTGCATGCTAAATTCCCTGGGGATGCATGCAGCCCACGGGATACCCCTGATGTAGTGCAAGAGCCTGCCTGATTGGATACAGAGTGATTGGATTGATGGTGTGTTCTCCTATTATATAGTTTTGGTAAATCTAAAGGAGATTGTACAATCAGATCGTATAGTGTATAGCAGGGGTCTCCAAACTTTTTACTTCAAGGGCCACATTGAATATTTTACACATATTCGCAAGCCGGAAAAACAATTTATGAATAAATGCACAGTAGAAAAGAACAGAATTTGACTTAAAGCTGACAGCGGAGATGGACAATGCTTCTGTATCCTTTGCTAGCACCTAAACACTGGAGCATCATGCAGCGGTGCTAAACTTCCAGTGTGCATGAGGCTTTACATCTGTATCCCCATCAGTCTCCCCATACATCTGTGTCCCCATCAGCCTTCCCCATACTACTGTGTCCCCATCAGCCTCCCCATACATCTGTGTCCCCATCAGCCTCCCCATACATCTGTGTCCCCATCAGCCTCCCCATACATCTGTGTCCCCATCAGCCTCCCCATACATCTGTGTCCCCATCAGCCTCCCCATACATCTGTGTCCCCATCAGCCTCCCCATACATCTGTGTCCCCATCAGCCTCCCCATACATCTGTGTCCCCATCAGCCTCCCCATACATCTGTGTCCCCATCAGTCTCCCCATACTTCTGTGACCCCATCAGTCTCCCCATACTACTGTGTCCCCATCAGTCTCCCCATACTACTGTGTCCCCATCAGCCTCCCCATACATCTGTGTCCCCATCAGCCTCCCCATACTACTGTGTCCCCATCAGTCTCCCCATACTTCTGTGTCCCCATCAGTCTCCCCATACATCTGTGTCCCCATCAGCCTCCCCATACATCTGTGTCCCCATCAGCCTCCCCATACATCTGTGTCCCCATCAGCCTCCCCATACATCTGTGTCCCCATCAGCCTCCCCATACATCTGTGTCCCCATCAGTCTCCCCATACATCTGTGTCCCCATCAGCCTCCCCATACATCTGTGTCCCCATCAGCCTCCACATACATCTGTGTCCCCATCAGCCTCCCCATACATCTGTGTCCCCATCAGTCTCCCCACACATCTGTGTCCCCATCAGTCTCCCCATACATCTGTGTCCCCATCAGCCTCCCCATACATCTGTGTCCCCATGAGCCTCCCCCATACATCTGTGTCCCCATCAGCCTCCCCCATACATCTGTGTCCCCATCAGTCTCCCCATACATCTGTGTCCCCATCAGTCTCCCCATACATCTGTGTCCCCATCAGTCTCCCCATACATCTGTGTCCCCATCAGTCTCCCCATACATCTGTGTCCCCATCAGTCTCCCCATACATCTGTGTCCCCATCAGCCTCCCCATACATCTGTGTCCCCATCAGCCTCCCCATACATCTGTGTCCCCATCAGCCTCACCATACATCTGTGTCCCCATCAGCCTCCCCATACATCTGTGTCCCCATCAGTCTCCCCATACATCTGTGTCCCCATCAGCCTCACCATACATCTGTGTCCCCATCAGTCTCCCCATACATCTGTGTCTCCATCAGCCTCCCCATACATCTGTGTCCCCATCAGCCTCCCCATACATCTGTGTCTCAACCACTCATCAGGGTATCCCCACAAACTGGTGTCCCCTTTAGAATCCAACATTTTTCTGTCCCAATCACTTATCAGAGTCTCTCTGCATATTTGTGTCCCCATTAGAGCCACCTGCCCCCCCACATATTTGGGTCACCTTTAGAGCTATTCCCCCCCCACACACACACATACACATTTTTGTGCCGCCATCAGCCCCCCCCGCTCATGTTTTTGTCCCCATCAGAGCCATCATTCCCACCCCCATATGTTTGTGTCCCCATCAGTCCCCCATATGTTTGTGTCCCAATCAGAGCCATCGCCTCCCCCATATGTTTATGTCCCCAACAGAACCATCAACCCCCCCCATATGTTTGTCCCCATGAGAGCCAACAGCCCCCCATATATTTGTGTCCCTATCAGAGCAATCAGGCCCCCATAAGTGTGTGTCCCCATCAGAGCTATAACCCCCCCATATGTTTGTGTCCCCATCAGAGCCATCAGCCCCCTCCCCAAATTTGTATCCCCATCAAAGCCATTAGTCCCCCACTTTTGTGCCCCCAACAGCCCCCCAGATGTTTGTGTCCCCATTAGAGCCATTCAACCCATCCCTCACACATTTGTAAGCATCTCACATCAGCACCCCCTGCATGTGTACTTTACCAGCACTTCTCAGACATTACACTGGCTGTACAGACGTACTGCACCTCCCGTCTCCCGCCCCGCTGGTGTTACACACTGGTTACTGGTTAACAGTGAGGCAGGAGGCGGGAGCAGGGAGGTGGCAAGAGGTCTACACTAAAGCACTTCATTGGCTGTCCATGGTCCCAGCAGCCAACATAGTGAGTAAGGATGAGCTCAGACGTGTTCACATGCTGCACGTGCCGAGCCCGCTAGGAAGTCAGCACTACACTGCGCTAATCACAGGCAGTGAGACATTTCCCAATGTGCGGCTACAGAGATCAGGAAATGTCTCACTGCCTGTAATTAGCGCTGTGCAGTGCTGACTTTCTAGCGGGCTCGGCACATGCAGCATGCGAACACGCCGGAGCTCATCCTTATTAGTGAGATGATGGGAGGGATTGCGGGACCTGCGTTGAATATTGCTGGGAGTGAATATGCAGCGCAAGTTCCACAACTGACAAGAGGACCGAGGACTCCAGCTGCGGGCCAGAAGAAATGGCCTGGTGGGCCGGATGTGGCCCGCAGGCCATACTTTGGAGACCCCTGGTGTATGGCCACATTTATACACCTAAATTTACCAATTGTGCTTTCAGTGTCATTAACCACTTCAGCCCCGGAAGGATTTACCCCCTTCCTGACCAGAGCACTTTTTACAATTTGGCACTGCGTCGCTTTAACTGCTAATTGCAATGCTGTACCCAAATGAAATATGCGTCTTCCCACAAATAGAGCTTTCTTTTGATGGTATTGGATCACCTCTGCCGTTTTTATTTTTTGCGATATAAACGGAAAAAGACCGAACATTTTGGAAATAAAAATGACATTTTCTACTTTTTATTATAAAAAAAATCCAATCAACTCAATTTTAGTCATACATTTAGGCCAAAATGTATTCGGCCACATGTCTTTGTTAAAAAAAAATGTCAATATGTGTATATTTATTGGTTTTGCGCAAAAGTTATAGCGTCTACAAACTAGGGTACATTTTCTGGAATTTACACAGCTTTTAGTTTATGACTACCCATGTCATTTCTTGAGGTGCTAAAATGGCAGGGCGGTACAAACCCCCCCCAAATGACGCCATTTTGGAAAGTAGACACCCCAAGGAAATTGCTGAGAGGCATGTTGAATATGAATTTTTTTGTCTCAAGTGATTGAATAATGACAAAAAAAAAAAAAAATTACAAAAAGTTGTCACTAAATGATATATTGCTCACACAGGCCATGGGCCTATGTGGAATTGCACCCCAAAATACATTCAGCTGCTTCTCCTGAGTATGGGGATACCACATGTGTGGGACTTTTTGGGAGCCTAGTCGTGTACGGGGCCCCAAAAACCAATCACCGCCTTCAGGATTTCCAAGGATGTAAATTTTTGATTTCACTCTTCACTACCCATCACAGCTTCGGAGACCATGGAATGCCCAGGTGGCACACCCCCCCCCCCCCATGACCCCATTTTGGAAAGTAGACACCCAAAGCTATTTGCTGAGAGGCATGGTGAGTATTTTGCAGCTCTCATTTGTTTTTGAAAATGAAGAAAGACACGTAAAAAAAAAATTTTTTTCTTTTTTCAATTTTCAAAACTTTGTGACAAAAAGTGAGGTTTGCAAAATACTCACTATACCTCTCAGCAAATAGCTTGGGGTGTCTACTTTCCAAAATAGGGTCATTTGGGGGGGGGGGTTTGTGCCACCTGGGCATTCCATGGCCTCCGAAACTGTTATAGGCAGTGAAGAGTGAAATCAAAAATTTACGTCCTTAGAAATCCTGAAGGAGAAGCAACAGAATGTATTTTGGGGTATAATTTCACATATCCCCATGGCATGTTTGAGCAATATATCATTTAGTGACAACTTTGTGCAAAAAAAAAAAATATGTGTCTCTTTCCCGCAACTTGTGTCACAATATAAAATATTCCATGGACTCGACATGCCTCTCAGCAAATAGCTTGGGGTGTCTACTTTCCAAAATGGGGTCATTTGGGGGGGTTTGAACTGTCCTGGCATTTTATGCACAACATTTAGAAGCTTATGTCACACATCACCCACTCTTCTAACCACTTGAAGACAAAGCCCTTTCTGACACTTTTTGTTTACATGAAAAAATTATTTTTTTTTGCAAGAAAATTACTTTGAACCCCCAAACATTATATATTTTTTTAAAGCAAATGCCCTACAGATTAAAATGGTGGGTGTTTCATTTTTTTCACACAGTATTTGCGCAGTGATTTTTCAAACGCATTTTTTGGGGAAAAAACACACTTTTTTAAATTTTAATGCACTAAAACACACTATATTGCCCAAATGTTTGATGAACTAAAAAAGATGATCTTAGGCCGAGTACATGGATACCAAACATGACATGCTTTAAAATTGCGCACAAACGTGCAGTGGCAACAATAATAGCGGGTGTCATGCCTATATCTGTGCTTGCTGCAGACACATCTTTTTTGGGGGGGTTCGTTGGGTAGGGGTACTCGGGAGGACATAAAGAAAGGCCTCTCATGCAGCAGACTGCATTTGGTTGGGGTTTGGGAGGGAAGTACGGGTGCTGCAGAAGTGGTGGGTTCCCAATTAGGATTGGTGAATGCAGCAGGAAGGGCACTATGGGCACGACGGGCCTGTGTTCATCTTCTTGGTGGCAGCGGGACACTACTTGTGCTTGTCACCTCACCAGCTTGAGCTGCACTTATGGGACTCGCCACGTCACCATGTGTTACTGCAGTGCTGGTTTGACTACGACCGGGGTGTACTAGGCGGCTGGTGCTTGCCAGTTCACCAAAACGCTACAAAAAAAAAAATGTTAGCGATCACAGGGATCAGGCCTGACGCTGCGAACACTGCAGTTATGCGTTTAGTGTTTTGTAAGTGACAGTTATCGATCGATACTATACTTGGGTGGGCTGGGCGGAGGGGCAAAACGCAGGTGCTAGCAGGTATCCGGGCTGATCCCGCTAACACTGCGTTTTTGGGAACCCTAAACTGCTGGGGACGCTAGTATAGATCTGATCGGATCAGATATTGATCCGTTCAGACACTATACCACTAAGGGAGGCAAATGCTGCGTGCGTGGGTGTTAGCGGTACTAGCGCTAACCTGACGCTGCCTGGGGCGACGCATATCACCGCCGGGCGATCAGGGGGCTAAACCTTTATTCGGTAATAAACGGCGGGTGCCCTGACACTATAAAAAATAAACGAACTAACCAGCGTCACCCGTAACGGTTATACGGTGATCAGTGGTTAAGGGGTTAACTAGGGGGCAATCAAGGGGTTAAAACGTTTATTAGATAGTATATGGGGGTCCCTGTCGCTATAAAACACTGACAGCGAACTTACATATTTACCTCCCTAACTAGCATCACCAGTGACACTAATACAGCGATCAGAAAAACGATCACATAGCGACACTGGCGACGGGGGGTGATCAAGGGGTTAAAACTTCATTAGGGGGGGTAGGGGGGTACCCTAGACCTAAAGGGGGCTAACACTAACTGCCCTACCACACTGTCACAAACTGAAACCATGCAGTAATCAGAAAAAAAAAAAAATTGCTTGTGTCAATGTGACGGGGGGTTGAGGGGTGATTGGGGGGTAAAGGGGGGTGTTATGTATGCCTGAGCCTGGCATGTTCTACTGTGATGTGTTGTGTTGGTACACTCGCATTGCAGTCTTCTCTCCTCGGCGCCGGAACGGAAAATGCAGAGCCGACGAGAGATGACATCATTTCCTCTGCCTCTGTGTACAATACAGAGGCAGGGAAATGATCTGATTGGCTAGGAGCGATCGCGAGGGGGGGGGGGCCACGAATGGATGGCCTCCCCCTCACCTTTGATCGCCGGGGAAGATTTGCCGACACCGGGGGGGGGGGGGGGAACGTACCTGCAAGTCCTTTTGCCTGCCCGTGCCATTCTGCCGACATACATTATCGTGCGGCGGTCGGCAACTGGTAATTGTTAATGGCACACCAAACACAAAAGCAAATACGCATTTTGTCACACGAAAAAACAAATGACAAATGCAGTAAAAAATGTGCAAAAATGTCCCCTGAGCTATTTTGTCATGTGTAGCACAGCCCATTGAAATCAACGAGCTGCCCTACATGTTTTACTGTAGAAACAAGCAAAAAAACTTGCACTCCCACTACTCTAGGTGTGAATGGGACCTGAAAGTGAAATTGGTGCATTTACACAGGAGCAATGAGTCTCCAATTCACATCTGTGCATTTCCAAACGCATGGAAAACTGCACAGAAAATGCACATTTCACCATGCGTTTCAGAAATGTTGCAAATGTGCATCATGCTTGTGTTATCATTAGATGTTAAAGGCTCCCCAAGTGTAGCAAACGCACCAAAAACTGCAGTAACACACCACGACCTGCTCCAAAAAAAGTTCTGGAGCTTCTCTGGGCGATTATGCTTAAGGCAGCCCACTAAAGTGAATGAACTGCCCTATGCGTGACGAGTGAAAACACTCCAAAGTACCCAAAACAAACACATGCCAGAATGTGAGTTTTCTCTACGCGAAGATGTGAACAGGGCCTGACAACTGATTGTCTCTGTCCACTCCCTCCTATGTACTTGTATAAAGATGGCCATACACCGTGCAACCTGATTGTACAATCTCTGTACAATTTCCTTTAGATTTACCAAAATGATGGAATAGAGGACACAATTGAACAATCCCTTAAATTTGTATCCAATCAGACAGGCCTTTGTACTACATAGCTGATGGGAGATCTAAAGGCGATTGTACAATCAGCTTGTATAGGGAGTAGGTGGAAGGTAGTATTGTAATGAAGGAGTGTGGTCCAGAGTGGTGAACACACCCTATCATGCCCTCTTCTGTGATGCAACAAAGAAGTGAAGGCTTCTGGGAGATGACCTATAGGAAGTGAATGCCGATACAAGCTACAGGAAGTGATGGAATCTGAAAATCCGTTCAAAAATACAAATAAACTGACAAGATGTGGACAAGGTGGGTTAGAAAAAAGCACATTGGGATGGCTGGGCCAGAAATGGCATTGGAAAATGCTTCTATTTACTATGAACACTGAAATTCTGCCCAAAAAGGTGAACCTGTCTTTTAACTACTAAACATAATAAACATTTTAGGTAGCCATACCATACTCGCTTTGAATTTCACCTGATTCCTGCTGAATTGGCCAAAATTTGAGCTGTGGATCTGTTGGTACCCCTGTGGATCTGATGGTACCCCTTTGCTTAAAGTGGAGTTCCATCCAAAAGGGGAAGCTCTGCTTAATTGCCATTCACAAAGCACAACGCGTCCAAGTGGTGGTCCCTTGGGCCTTGCATACATCACACATTAGGTGGTGGCAGGGAATGGAGTACTGGCCACATGGTGATGGAAACAGGCTAAGAGTGTGACCTCTAACTTTTAGGTCAATAGTTGTAGCACTAGAAGTGATACAAGGTCAGTGATGAGGCACCGGATTGGCTAGGGGTGAGCTTCTGTGACTCCAAAAACTCCTAGATGGAAGGTTGGCAGGGAACACTAAGACAGAAGATTTTGGAGTGTAATGAGGTGATGGGGAGGCTGATGGCTTCACTTCCAGCCTCTGCTTCCCACTCCTGGCTCTGCTACTGCCATTTATTACTGCTGGAGGTAGAGAAGGCCAAGATCCTCCTAAACCCCATAGACAAAGGAAAGGGAGGTAGAAGAGTAGGATACAGCTACAGTGGCTGGAGAGGGAGAAGTGTTAGTCAGCTGCTCTATCATCTTAGCCAACTGGGCCCTCCTTCGAGCTGGGTGGTAGATTTTCATGCAGGAGAACCCAGCTTGTTAACCTTTCTGCCCCTTTTAAAGTGCTAAGCACAGATGTTTCAGATGACCATAATTTTGTCAGAAGGCAAGTTATTAAAGAATGCAAGGTGGAAGAGGCTCTGTGACCAGTTGCTGTGGAAATCCCTCCTTGATCTACCGCTGCCCATCACGCTAATAATCTATGGCTATGCCATCAGCCTGTGTCAACCACTTCATCATTAAAGGATAAGTTCACCTTTAGGAACATGTTACATGTTCCACCCATTTCTAAGGTGGAACATGTAACATGTTCTCAATGCTGCAGCTGATGCCCACTACCCCCCCTTGTGGTAGCAGTATGGGGAGAATTTTCCTGTACTACCTGTCACCCACATGGCCGCGTCATTCAGTCACACAGCTCTGTCGGCTTGTAGTTCTCAATGAACTACCACAGCGCTGTGGAGCACCATGGTAGTCCATCGATTTCTTCCTGTCAGTGTATCTGCCTGTCCATATGGGATGTACAGCACAGAGATATAATGACAGATCTGAAGGAGACCTGCCATGGTACCAGCCTTCTGATCACTGATGCACTGCTTTACAGACTCCAAAAAAAAAAAAAAAGCACTTTTTTTTACCTGCAAAAAATGTGCATTTATCATTTATTTCTAAAAAGGAGAACTTATCCTTTAACCACTTCAATACCAGGCACTTAGACACCTTCCCGCCGAGGCTTTCAGCGCTGTCGCAATTTGAATGACAATTGCGCGGTCATGTTAAACTGTACTCAAACTATTTTATCATTTTGTTCCCACAAATAGAGCTTTCTTTTGGTGGTAATTGATCACCTCTGCGTTTTTTATTTTTTGCATAACAAATAAAAAAAGACCAGAAATGTTGAAAAAAAAAAAAAAGTTTTTCTTTGTTTATTTTAATTTTTTGTAAATAAGTGCGTTTTCCTCTTCAATGACGGGCACTGATACGGCGGCACTGATGGGCACCGATGAGGTGGCACTGATGGGGTTGCACTGATCGGTGGCACTGGTATGCGGCACTTTTGGGCACTCAAAGTTGGCAATGATGGGCACTCATAGGCAGAACTGATGGGTACTTATGGGTGGCACTGACAGGTGGCACCGATGGACACTGATGGGTGGCACTGATGCCCCTAATGGTGGCATTGTTGGGCATCAGTGCAATATAATGGTGCCAATCAGTGCCCATTTGTGGGCACTGATTGGTACAGATTGGGCACTGACTGGGCACATGTGGATGGCGTGGGGTACATACCTGGCCATCCACATGTTGCCCCCTTCCCTGGTGGTCCTAGAGGCGATCCCTGGTGGTCCAGTGTGGTCATCTGAGCGGGGGCTGCGCTGATAAACAATCGGCTCTCCTCTACCCGCATCTGTCAGACGCAAGTGAGGAAAAGCCGATCAATGGCTCTTCCTATTGACATCGTGATCAGCCGTGATTGGAAACGGCTGATCACGTGGTAAAGAGCCTCCGCCGGAGGCTCATTACCAAGATCCGTGGAGCGGTGTGTCAGAGTGACACACCGCTCCACCGATCGCCGTGATGCGCGCCCCCGTCATATGACGTCCAGTCAGGATAACAGAACCACCGCCCAGCCGTCAATCTGCTATAGGCCAGGCGGGAAGTGGTTAACTAACTCTTCCTACTGACTGGGCTCACACTCACAGGAAGTGCCAGGAGGTGGCACCTTCCTTTATACATGCCTGTGGTCCCCCTTTTCAAACATGGTCTGCGGAGGGCTGACTACAGACACTGACCCAACCTACTCTGGCTGGTCGCTGGTCCTCCTCCTATTCCTTCTTCAAAAGGGAAACCAAGTAGGGGTTGGGCATGAGTCAGCGCTGTGTCTTAGCCTAGGCCAACAAGGTCCAGGCCTAGGTTGGCACTTTACTGGGGGTGGCAAAAAAGTCACCCTCCAACACACGATAAAAAAATCCCCCCCCCTCCCGTGTCCAACTGCAAAATAGTCTAGCTTTTTTGTAGCCGCTATACTGTATGGAGCCAGTTTCATCATTGCATGGGGCAGACTGTGCGGAGGGGGGGCAGGGACTGGCGTGGCCGGTGACATGCCATAAAGCGACTGGTGACTGTCCAGACTGGCAGCACTCAGAGTCTGTACAACTGCCAGAGGCGGAGCCTAATTCTCTGCCTACCTTCCTCCGCAGCATCCTTCTGGCCCGGGCTCTGTCGACTGGATGGGAGAGAAGACGAGGGGAACTCCCAGCCCGCCCGCCCACCCAGCAAGCAAGCACTGGTGCACCGTGCATCCTCCTAAATAATGTAAGTGTGCTAGGTCCAGTGCACATTTTACTGCCACTTGTCAAGCATGTGTGGCATGTAGACAAGGAGAAGTTTGAACAAGGTAGTTGTTGGCTCCTGTCTCTGAATACCTCCTGTCAGTCATACCTGTGTAGCTAGCACATAGCTGAGGAGGATTTTAAGAGCACCTTCAATGGCTCCAATCCATGCTGCATAGGTCTGTTCCCAGCAAACACATGCAATGTCCCTGGTGGTGCAGACCTGCTGCTTGTCAGACGGACAAAAGCTGCAACTAAATGCCACATGGATCTGCTAGGTAACAGGCAGGGACAGAAGCCATCTCTTTGATGATAGAAAGCACCATGTCTCTTAATTCTGTGCTCAACAAGAGCAGTTGCATTTAGCTTACAACTGCTTTCTATCTTAGGATAAATACGATCAATCAAATAAAAAGTGCTTAATATGCATTACATTAAAGATCAACTAAAGGTACATTTTTTTTTAAACAAACCTATTATACTTACCACCTATGTGCAGTTGTTTTTGCACAGAGTGGCCCCGATCCTCCTTTTCTGGGGTCTCTCAGCAGCACTCCTGGCTCCTCCTATTCTCTCCCTCGGGGCACTCTTGCGAGCGCACTCCTATGTTCTGCTGCTGTGTCCATTGACACAGACACCAGGATTTGGCCCCGCCCCCCGTCTTTGGATTTGATTGACAGCAGCGGGAGCCAATGGCTGCGCTGCTATCAATCTATCCAATCAGGACACGAGACACCGGCTAGAGCTGGTGTGCTCGTCCCCGGCACGAGAAAGATAAGGTTTAGGCAAGTAAAACTGGGGCTCTGGGGGGCTGCTGCATGACAGGAGGTTTTTCACCTTAATGCATAGAATGCATCAAGGTGAAAAGCCTCGAGGGTTTACAACCCCTTTAATATTCAGATACTGCAATAAAGTGTTCCATACTACAAATTTATTAAACAGTCCGCATTCAGTGAAAATTTGTATGCTCCAAAGTGCTCCGTGCTATAATCAATACATAATTTATATACAATAATAAGCTGTGATATGAAAGTGCTCAGTGCCTCTGTATGCATTATTCCAGTGCCCCAGGTGTCACACACTGCGCTCCCCTCCTATGTGTCCTCACTCACCGGAACAATAAAATATCTACACCTTGTGAAAGATAGGAGATCGGGTCAGCCTCATATTTACTTCTCTAATCCATGTACATGTTGAAAGAGTAAAGATCGGACACGAGCGCCCATAGTGTAAATCCATTTTATTAGATTAAAAATACCGTATTTATCGGCGTATAACACGCACCCCAAGTTTAGGAGAAAAGTTTAAGGAAAAAAAAAAAAAAAAAAAAACTTACATTTAAATGCCCTTCAATGCCCTTCAATGCAGCCTCATCAGTGTCCATCTGCAGCCTTTTCAGTGTCAGTGCAGTTTTGCCCCAGTGCAGCCTTGTCAGTGCAGCCTTGCCCCCAGTGTCCATTACATGCTTGCCTTGGACAGATCGCCGCCGACATACACAAAGCGTGTAGTTTTAAATATGGCGCCGCAGAGTTCGGAGGGACTCGGTGACTGGGCGGAGCCGAGATACACATAGCTGAGTGTACTCGGCTCTTCTCGTTGCCGCTCACAGTCACGCCCAGTCCCGCCCTATGATGGACATAACACATGTCCAATGGCGGGACTGGGCGTGACTGTGAATGGTGCTGGAAAGAGCCGAGAACACTCTGCTATGTGTATCTCGGCTCCGCCCAGTCACTGTGATCTCGGCGGCGCTCATTCAGCTCCGCCGAGTCCCTCCGAACTCCGCGGCGCCATATTTAAAACTACACGATATGTGAATGTCGGCAGGGATCGCTTCGATAGATCACAATTAGCAGGGATTGGCGTATAACACGCACCCACAATTTTCCCCTGATTTTAAGGGGAAAAAAGTGCGTGTTATACGCCGATAAATACGGTACATTACAAGTAGCTGCTACTCACATATAAAACTCCTCGTACCCGAGCTACAAGCGCTTACTACACTATGGATTTACACTATGGATGCCCAGTCTTTACTCTTTCATGTACATGGTGGGACTGCGCCATTGCGGCGGACAAAATCGGACACCAGGTGTCAGTTTTTTGGGGACCAGTGACACTAATACAGTGATCAGTGCTAAAAATATGCACTGTCACCGTACTTTTTTATTATTTATTTCAGGTACTTATATAGCGCCATCAAGGTGGAGCCTAAAAAGGAAGGGGTGTGGTTTACAGATAGGGCGGGTCCTAAACATGAAGGGGCATGGCCTTGACAGAAAGGGGTGGGTCATATTTAAATTAGGGGGTGCACAAGTTTAGTCAGGCCTAGGGCAGCACAAAATCTAAATACATCACGGGCATGAGTGCATTACAACAATGAAAGGAATGAACTCCTGCGCTGCCTAGTTGGTGAATGTGTATTGATAAAGGAAAGCGTAGCAATACAGAAGATAAAAGTAAAAGAAATAAATATAAATTACAAGGATTTGGCTCTTTTCATACAATCGGACCGATTGGGTCCACCTGTTCGTTTCTCAGGTGGACCAGATCGGGCCACCCATTGTCCTCTATAAGGAGGCGGATGTCAGCGGATACATGTCTGCTGACACCCACCTGGCATCTGATCCAACAAAATCTGCTGAAAACAGATGTATGGCCATATGTTCGCCATCCATCCAACGAGAGGGATCAGATGACAATCGGATGGAAACGGACATGCAGTCTGTTTTCCATCTGACTGCCTCATAGAGTAGAGCGAGCTCTGTCCTTGCCCGCTTTGCATAGCTGAGCAGACATGGACCTCTCACCCGCCTGTTCAGCGGGGATCAGCGGAGGGATATCTCGATGAGTAGGCAGATTCCGCTCAGGCGGATCTGCCCCGTGTGAAAGGGGCCTAAATGAATGATGCTGCTGCAGTCACAAATGTGTTCCCACAATGTACAGACTAAATAATATAAAGTGTGCTGCTCTGCAAATCAGTGTGCAAAACAAAAGTACTGCTAACAACTACCACAAATAACTAAAAACATAAACATGTCCAAAATTCATATCTTCAATTCATCAATAAAATATAGGTAGGTACACACATTAGAATAAATATAAATCAAAGTCTATATAGTAGTGAAATAAATCTGTGTGTGTCCATAGTATATCAATTTTCTTCAGTACTCTTGTGGTACCTTTTAAATGATATTTCACATTTACAAAAACCTGCCTGAAAATAAGGGGTGTTTATAGATAAAAACAAACTGTGTAGCTCTAATTAAAGACGAATAACACCCTCGCTACAGGTGTCGCCCATTTACATACCTTATGAAGCCTGACTGGAACGCTCCCACGACGTTGACAAGTGAGGCCTAGTCATCACTACTCACGTCCACCAGTACAGGAGTGATCTCTTTCTCCGATTCAAACCCCCTCACATGTCCTTTCTCTCCTCTGATGCAGTAGCTTTGAGCTCAGCATTTGAGAGCTCACTCCTGTACTGGTGGAGGTGAGTAGTGATGACTAGGCCTCACTTAGCAACGTCCTGGGAGTATTCCAGTCAGGCTTCATGAGGTACGTAAAAGGCCTACATCTATAGCAAGTGCTTTATCCAACTGTAGTCAGAGCTGCACAGTTTGTTTTTATCTACAGACACCCCTTATCTGCTTAGACAGTTTTGTAGTAAAGGTGAACTATCCCTTTAAATCAATCACAATGCTCCTAAGTGAATTCACATGTGTTACTTCTGTGCTCACTAATCTCTCACCTTCCCGTATATGATATACGCAAAATGACCATCAGAAATCTGTTGTATAATCCGTAGATCTCCCATCCATCAGTGAACCTACAGCTGTTACTTCACATACTCTTGATGCTCTTGGCACTGGTCCCTTTAACTACTTTAAGACCAGGCCTATTTCTGACATTTGCTGTTTAAAAGTTAAAATCTGTATTATTTGCAAAAAAATGACTTAGAACCCCCAAACATTATATATATATTTTTAGCAGAGACCCAAGAGAATACAATGACCGTCATTGCAATATTTTATGTCACACTGTATTTGCGCAGTGATCTTTCAAACGCATTTTTTTTTGAAAAATACACTTCAATGAATTAAAAGAAAATTAAAACATAGAGTTAGGCCCAATTTTTTTGTATAATGTGAAAGATGATGTTATGCCAGGTAAATATCTACCGAATATTTCATGCTTTAAAATTGTGCACGCTCGTGGAATGGCGACAAACTACGGTACTAAAAAAATCTCCATAGGTGTCGCTTAAAATTTTTTTAATGGTACCAGGTTACCAGAGTTACAGAGGAGGTCTTGTACTAGAATTATTACTCTTGCAATTGCGACGATACCTCACATGTAATTCGACATATTTTTGGTCAACAAAATAAAAATAAAAAAATCACAATAAGCGTTTATTGATTGGTTTGCGCAAAAGTTAGTGTCTACAAAATAGAGGATAGTTTTATGGCATTTGTATTAAAATATATAATTTTTTTTTAGTGTGGTTATTTATCAAGTATTGCTATTATACCAGTACATTGCCCAGTGAAGAATGTGCCATCTGCAAAAAGCAATGCATCTGTAACCAGTAAGGGTGATTTACACAGGAGGTACAATTGCATTGAGATATAATCTACTTTTTGAAGATGATATGTTAGTTGCTTGTCAAGCTGACATGACCCCTACTGCCTGGGCTTCCCCCTTCTCTCCTCTCCCCTTGGCTCTCCTGGGGGATGTTTCAGGTTGATGAGTGAGGGAAATGGCTAATCAATATGTCATTTAAAAGCCCCTTCCCTTTCTAAATCAACACAGTGAATACACTCACAAACGGAAACATAGTAAACACAGTTTACTATGCTTTGGTGTGTTTGAGCATTGGGGTGCACACCCTAATGCAATAGGTTGCGCACACCTATGGCTCCAGTCTAAAATTAACCCTAGTATGTGGGATGGGGACCATATAGCAAAAGCTCCTTAAGGGCAGGGACTGATGTGAACAGTGGCAGCTGGTGCTCAAAATTTTGAGGGGGGCGCAAACAAACTGAAAAAATAAATAAATTTCAGCCTCACTGTGCCCATCAAACGCAGCCACTGTGCCCATCAAATGCTCCCACTGTGCCCATCAAATGCTCCCACTGTGCCCATCAAATGCTTCCATTGTGCCCCGCCGGCCATCTGCCCGGCACTTACCCTGTCTCGGTGGGGCAACAGGTGATGGTGGCGAGTGATTTCCTTCATGTCCTCGATGTCTTCTCCCGTCCTCTCCTACGATTGGACGTCTAATAGGCGTCTAATCACAGCACCTGTTTCAGCCAATCAAGTGACGTGGGTAACAGACCCGAGCTCCTGATTGGTGGAGAGGCAGTTCAGTGTTAGGAAAGGGAATGAATATTCCCTTTCCTAACACAGCTGAGTGAACTGCAAGCGCCAAGCATGGCACACGCTGTTTACCTTTTTTGATGCCTATTAAAGCCTATGGCTCCAATCAACTGCTTCAAAATAATACCCCGCTGCTGTAGTCCAGGTGCCCGGCGCCCAAAAAAGGGCTGGGCGCCTGAATAGGGGGTGGAAGCGGGGGCCATGGATTGATTCATGCAATGCATGAATCTATCTATTGGTGATGGAGGGGTGGCTGGAGAGAGGGGGCGGCGCCCATGCGCCCTTATGGATGCACCGCCACTGGATGTGAATGTACAATGGATGTTAATTACATATAATGCAAAGTGTGCCATGTGCTAATATTGGCTGTCATAGTGCAAATCTTCAGTTCTCTGCCCCCTCCCATAACCCACAGCCACAATCTTCTGGTCCTGTGAGGGTTAATAGGGGCACTTAACCTGTGACAGGCACTCATCAAGAGCCAACTATGCCCACCCTTCCACCCCTATCCTCCATTCATGGAAGCTGTACTATAGCTTTCATAAAATCCCTCTATTAATGGGGGGAAGGGGAATGAATGAATGGTCTGCATGGTCTGCCTCCTCCATTCATAGAGAGCTTTTCATTTGTGTAAGTTACAGTATACTACAGTTTCTGTGAATGGAGGAGAGAGGCAGCTAGGACAGTTATATTCAGCAGTCTTGATGTGTGCCCATCAAAGGTCCAGAGCATCTGGGAAGGAGACAAAGGACTGAAGATTTCCACTACGACAGCTGGCACCAGCACAAGGGACACATTGCATTAAATATAAGTAATGTGCCTTGTGGTGTTTAAAAAAAAAAAAAAAAAAGAATACCAACATCTTCAAAAGAAAATAATTAGAGATAGACATTCTCTTTAATAGGTCATGTGACAATAAACTTACAATTCAGGCATGGGCTAAACCTTTCTTACTGTAGTTTAAAAAACAAAAACAAAAAAAAAAAAAAACACACAGTTTTGATTGACAGCAGAATTCTGTATAAATTGGGCAGTTTATTGACATCTCAGATGACCTCTGATGAAGTTGTGAAAGCACAAAAGACGGGAAATGGTCACAAAGGGATTCATAAATGCTAGTGCTCCATCAGTCCACACCTAGGCACATAGCTTACATATGGAATCATTTCAGCACCATTGATGCTCTCCTTAGGAGTTGATGTTTTCCAACCTTTTTTTGAGTTTTTGATATACAGTGAAAAGGTCAGAACCTGTATAAAGTCTTTGGTGGTGGCTGTAACCCAGTTGGGGAGACATTCCTTCACTTTTTACCCCGTCATACCAGGATAAGAAATAAGGGTTACACTGGTCACCGGGATAGGACGATAGTATACAAAATACAAACCTGATGGGTTTTACTTCCTTTTTACTTTCCTGCAAAGCAAAAGCATAATGGGCTAGTATGCATTGCATACTAGCCCATTATGGGACACTTACCTGCAAACGAAGCCCACGCTGTCCCCTGTGCATCCATCTTCACCCCTCTTCCTTCCGGGGCCGTGGACTCCGGCTCTGTGACTGGCCAAAGTCGTGTGAAGTCACTCCCATGCATGCCTGTGGGAGCCACCCACAAACGTGGCTAAACGCGGCAAGTAAATGCGGCAAAACGGACGTTTTAAACGTAGGTTATTATCTATCAAGTTAAATCATTCAGGAGAGGTTGTAAAAACGTCCTGTGTACATTAAGCCTTACAGAGGAGTTCTGCAAGCTGTCTTCTGGCACCATGGGGCATAGGATGGTGGGTAACTTAGACTCCTTTCACACTGAGGCGCTTTTCAGGAGCATTTGCGCTTAAAAAAAAAAAACACCTGAAAAGCTCATGAAAGACTATTTCTAATTAAAATCAATGAATGCTTTCACACTGGGGCGGTGTTCTGGTGGGGTGGTGAAAAAGCTCCTGCAAGAAGCATCTTTGGAGCGCTAAAAAAAGCGCCTCAAAATCACCCCTCTCCATAGTAATGGTAAGTGCCTGAAAGGTGCCCGAAAAGTGCCCCAAAAGCTCTCAGTGTTTCACTGGCAGTTTGAAAAGTGCCTCAGTGTGAAAGCACCCCAACTCCTGTGAGCACTGCAGCCATGACTGTGGTGTAGCCGGATCTACAGAGGCAATAAAGGAAAATGCGGGAAAACTGCCTGCTTACTCCACAGCTGGTGGCTGCCATGCTCACAGGAATTGCATATTAAAACGAGAAAAGGTACAATTTCTGGGGAAATTGTGAAAGTGTTCTTGCCTCTACAACTGGAGTGGGCGGAGTAACTGGGTGGGGTGGAGTGGCTTGAGTAACTGTGAAAAGTGTTAAAAAGCTTAATATTTTAAAAAGTATAAATAGTAGTAAAAAAGTTCCATCATTCGCTGAAAGAGCTGAACATTTTTTTCAAAAGTAATTTTTTTTTTCAAAAATGAATTTTTTTTAATCAAAAATGATTTTTTTTTCTTCAAAAATGAATTTTTTTATTTCAAAAATAATTTTTTTTTCGAAATTATTATTTTTTTTAAAGTAATTTTTTTTTCAAAAATAATTTTTTTTTTCAAAAATATTTTTTTTTTCAAATATATTTTTTTTCAAAAATAATTTTTTTTTTAAAAGAAATTTTTTTTCAAAAATATTTTTTTTTTTCAAAAATAAATTTTTTTTTTTTCAAAAATATTTTTTTTTTCAAAAATATTTTTTTTTTTTTTCAAAAATGATTTTTTTTTTTTCAAAAATTATTTTTTTACTTTTTTCAAAAATTATTTTTTTACTTTTTTCAAAAATTTTTTTTTTTTTCAAAAATATTTTTTTTTTTACATGGGGCAGTCATAATGTTTTGGCTGATCATGGGGTTGTCAGCTTTTGTCACTTCCCACTCTAGTTTTGAACATTTCGCCATTCATTCCTATGGGACCAATTTCGCCGCAAAAACGTCATTTCGTGGACCATTCGGCAAAACATTCCACAAAGTAATAACACACCAATCGGGAACAATCCGCTCGTTTCGGTATATTATTTGTCTCTGTAGTGTGAAAACTGTGGGAGGAGTCTACAAGCATTATCAAGTCTAGCAGATGAAGTCACATGCATTTGGGGTGTCTCAGCATCTTGTGTTTACAACCACTGTTTCCTAGCAACGCTCATGCCCTGTTTATGCTTCCCAAATACTGCTTCATCAAAACTGCCCCATCAGAATTACCCCATCAAAACTGCCCCATCATATTCCTCTATTATAAATCAGTGCATGGTGTCTGTGTCCCCTCCCCCGGGCTCTGTAATCAGCTGAGATGCTCCAGCCACCTTCCCCCCTGTGTATAACAGAAGCTTTGGTAACCATGGCAACAAAACAAACACTAACAGTACACTCTGATTAATGGCTAAAATTAGAGGTCGACCGATATATCGGCCGGCCGATATATCGGCCGATATTTGGTGTTTTTTACTTAATCGGCATCGGCCGATTGTGCTGATAAAAAAAGCCGATATAGCTTCAGCGCGACTTGTAAAAGACTTGTGTGTCAGAAGTCAGTGCAAGTTGTCTGTGTGAAGCGACTTCTCCCCCTCTCTGGGCAGCCTGCCAAATCTGATAAAAAGAACCTGAAGGATACAATGTTTACAATTATGAATGAACTAAGCTCAGTGTGTAGAAGCTCTCAGTTTAACCATTTAAAGACTAAATCTTTTCTGACATTTGTTGCTTACAAGTATAAATCCTGTATTTTCTGCTATAAAATCACTTAGAACCCCCAAACATTATATATATTTTTTTTAGCAGAGACCCTAGGGAATAAAATAGCGGTTGTTGCAATATTTTATGTCACACGGTATTTGCGCAGCCGTCTTTCAAATGCACTTTAAAAAAAAAAATACACTAATAAATTAAAAAAAAAACTAAGCAGTAAAGTTAGCCCATTTTTTTTCATCCAGAAGTTTTGATTACCTGTTTTTGTGTATTTAATATTTAAGAGAGGTGTTTTTTTTATATATTTTTTTATCTAAATTCTACATACAAGTGAACTGATTGGAGGTTTGTTTTGTTTAATAAATGTTTAAATGTAAAAAATTTTCCCTATCACTGAAGGTTGCTTTCACACTGGAGCAGGCATGCGTTGACGGTAAAACGCTGCAAGTTTTAGTGGCTCTTTACCATCGTTTTAGCAGCGCTATTCGGCTGCTAGCGGGGCGCTTATAACCCAGCTAGCGGCCGAGGAAGGGGTTAAATGCGCCCCTGAAGCGCCTTCATTTCAATGGGCAGGAGTGGTGGAGGAGTGGTATACACCGCTCCAAAGATGCTGCTTGCAGGACTTTTTTTTAACATCCTGCCAGCGCATCGCCTCAGTGTGAAAGCACTCGGGATATCACACTGAGACTGCAGGGGAGCTGTTTGACAGGCACTTTACAGGTGCTATTTTTAGCCCAAAAGCGCCTGAAAAACGCCCCAGTGTGAAAGGGGTCTAACTGTTAGATTTTATGAGATGAAGGTAAAAAAAAAGAAAAAAAAAAAAAAAAATCGGCCTAATATATCGGCCCAAAAAAATCGGCATCACATATCGGCCATCGGCCACCGCGATTTGTAAATATCGGCATCGGCATCGGCCAGAGAAAAACCCATATCGGTCGACCTCTAGCTAAAATTTCCTGAAATGACCTCTAAACAAATGGCCGTATTTTAAAAACTATACATCCTACAGCGAAGATCTTTATATTGTGAGAATCACAAGACCCAGACCTAGATTTTGATGTATAGTATGTCTCTGAAATATTAAAAATGAAGGCACAGTCGCAGTTTAGAAATTGCCCTTCAAATTTGGAGGGGGCTAGAGTGTAGTTTCAATGAATGTCAATGGACGGCGTGAGTTGCAAACAAATGGTCATATTGTGAAAACTATCAGGACTATGGCTTAGCCGTGGACATGTTTAGTGGCAGCAGGGATAGCTGAACGTTTTGATATAAGATTTGTGTAGGTGGGCTTGAAAATGAGGGAGTGGCGGCAGTTTAGAAATCATGTTCTGATTTTCCAGCTTTTGTCATCTCCCACTCTAGTTTCCCCATTCATTCCTATGGGACCAATTTTGCCGCAAAAACGACGATATTTCGTGAACCATTCGGCGAAACGTTCCACAAAGTAATAGCACACCATTCGGGAACAATCCGCACGTTTCGGTATATTACTTGTCTATGTAGTGTAAAAACTGTGGGAGGAGTTAGGATGGTAAATTTGGCTATAATAATAAGAATAATATATATGTGAGATAACAGTAAGTGGTCTTGCTATGCAAGAACACTTAATGACAAATAGTCCTACTTGCAGCCACCAGTGTCAATTGGCAGAGGTGCCAAAAAAAGAGTTTTCACACATTCTGATAGCAAGAAAGCCCTGGGCATTAGGGTGTGCTCGGGAACACCCCATGCGTACACCTATGTATCATGTTTATAATTACACTTACAGTCCATAAAGTCTGGATGATCCACTCTGTCCCCCTTTCCCCCAAACTGTACCCTAAATGAGGAATAACAATTATGAAAAGAGTGGGAGTACCCAAAATTATTGAACAATTCAACATGTAAATCGTTACGGATTCCTACCACAGTTATAATGGCATCTTACCTGCTGACCAATGATGACTGAGGATTCCCTCAGTTAAGCCCCCTCAGAGACTCCGCTGAGGCCTGAATGCCCTCAGCTCTCCTCCCATAACATAACCCTGATCTGCTTGGGCACCATCCTGCAGCTGAACCTTACCAACCTCAGTCACCCATGGGTAAGTTGGGAAGCACCCTTTTGTTAAATGCCCACCATGCCGGTGTCTTGCCGAGAAAGTTCCCTCGGCGGATAAGTTCCCCCCCTGTACTGCACAGGCGCAGTGCCTGCGCAGTACCAACTACTAGCAGTCATCGGAAATAGCCAAACGACAAAATCTACAATCAGCTGTACACGGCGCCTGTGCCCTGGGTCCAGGTTCCTTCCCCACCATCCAAGTGGACCTAGAGGGGGAATCTAAAACAGCCGAGCGAAGCTCGGCTGTGCCCGAAGCGTGGCAAGTGAAGCGAGCCCGCGAGGGGCCCTCTTACAGGCGCCGTGTACAGCTGATTTTCCCCTATTTATCTTCGGCTATTTCCGCCGGATCCTTATCCGCCGAGCGGAACTTTCTCGGCAGAACACCGGTCATGCTCCATCTTTACCTTCCCTTTTTACTGTGACAGTAAAAGAATTATGTTGCATGGTTAACCCCTTCACTGCCAGTGTCATTTACACAGGAATCAGTGCATTTGTATAGCACTGATTGCTGTATAAATGACGATGGTACCAAAAATGTGTCAAAAATGTCCGATGTGTCCACCATAATGTCGCAGTCACGATAAAAATCGCTGATCGCCGCCATTACTAGTACAAAAAAAAATGCTATAAAACTATCCCCCTTTTTGTAAACGCTATAACTTTGCGCAAACCAATCAAACGCTTAGTGCGATTTTTTTTTTTCTACCAAAAATATTTAGAAGAAGAATACGTATCGGCCTAAACTGAGGAAAAAAATGTTTAAAAATTTTTTGGGGATATTTATTATAGCAAAAAGTAAAAAATAATGCGTTTTTTTCAAAATTGTCGCTATTTTTTTGGTATATAGCGCAAAAAATAACCAAAAGAAAGCTCTATTTGTGGGGGAAAAAAAACGTCAATTTTGTTTGGGAGCCACGTCGCATGACCGCGCAATTGTCAGTTAAAGCTACGCAGTGCCGAACCGCAAAAAGTGCTCTGGTCAGGAAGGGGGTAATTTCTTCCGGGGCTGAAGTGGTTAAACAACGTCCCGTGTACATGAAGCCTTACTCGCCAATGACAAGACCACTATTTCTCCAACTTGTCCTGTACTCCATTGCTGAACATTTCATGGCTTACTTTGAAATGATGTCTTCTGTAAAGACCTTGACACTACTTTCCAATAAGCCTACAGTACATTCAGTTCCAGAAATCCCCAGTCATTGTACAAAGTGACCAACTGCCCTATTCATTTTCCTAGACCTCTCTGTTGCTGGCATAGATGTTGCCCCCCTCCATGATCTTTTGTGGATGGATGTCCATGATCTTTACACTAAGGGTGCTTTCACACCGAGGCGTCGGCGGTAAAGCGCCACTATTTTTAGCAGCGCTTTACTGTAGTTTTTGCGGAGGTTTTTGGCCGCTAGCAGGGCGCTTTTAACCCCCGCTAGCCGCGGAAAAAGGATTAAAACCACCCGCAAAGCGCCACTGCAGCAGCGCTTTGCCGGCGCTGCCTATTCATTTTAATGGGCAGGAGCGGTGGAGGAGCGGTGTATATACCACTCCTTCACCGCTCCAAAGATGCTGCTTGCAGGAGTTTTTTTTTTTTAACATCCTGCCAGGGCATCACCTCAGTGTGAAAGAACTCGGTGTTTCACCCTCAGACTGTAGGGGAGCCGTTTTACAGGCGCTATTTTTATCCCAAAAGCGCCTGAAAAAAGCCTCAGTGTGAATGGGTTCTAATACACCACACCAGGTCTCTGTAGATATCTGCTTTTACATTGAATATCAGGTCCAGTGACTTTCTGCTTTTGAGGTCTTTATGGGCAATTTGAAATAAGATAGCCGACCTAAAAGCAGCTTTCTCCATAAACCTGCAAATCTGTTCCATTGCTGGACCCCTTCACCTTAGAACCTAAAACAAGATAACAGTTATAATTTGAGGATCAAAAAACAACTTATAATTATATTCAGAGCATAACAAACAAAGGGTGCAAATGCCTAGTGCATTATTGACAGCACTGTATTGAAAGGTAAAAGATACCAAAAACATGCCCATGTATGGAACTCCTCAGGTTCAAGTGGATGATAACACCAGCTGACACGTTTCAGGGAACAAGCCGCCTTGTTCAGAGCAGAACTGGTATGCCTGACACCTCAATCTCCTTTTATTGAGGCAACTGGATCATAGTCCCACTAGAGCTGGGCGATTTTCTCAAAAAAAAAAAAACTCCATTCACAATTCGAATCAAGTTTTTTTTTTTGTTTTTTTTTTTTGGACACCGCGCCGGTCCTGAGGAGCTGCGGGCAGGAGTTTTTAGGTGAGGCTGCGGCTTCGGCCTAGTCTGTGGCGTCCAGCCTTGCGGACTAGGCCGGTCCTGGTGAAAAAAAAAAAAAAAAAAATCCAAAAAAAAAAATAGTGGCCGAGAAAGGGTTAAAAACCACCGCAAAGCGCCTCTGCAGAGGGGCTTTGCCGGCGGTATAGTCGTGCTGTCCCATTGATTTCAATGGGCAGGAGCGGTGAAGGAGCGGTATACACTCCGCTCCTTCACCGCTCCGAAGATGCTGCTAGCAGGACTTTTTTTCCCGTCCTGCTAGCGCACTGCTCCAGTGTGAAAGCCCTCGGGGCTTTCACACTGGAATCAAAGCAGCGGCACTTTCGGGTCGGTTTGCAGGCGCTATTATTAGTGCAATAGCCCCTGCAAACCGCCCCAGTGTGAAAGGGCCCTAAGTCCCACCTCTACCAGGAAGGGGAGGGTGAGGAGGAAGAGGTCAAATGTCAGAGAATGATTCACAGAAGAGCTGGCACATCTACCAACACACAGGGGTGCGCTAATCTGCGCAGAAAATGTGTGCAGATGTGGTGTGTGCGTGTTCACAATCGCGTACGCCTGTGCTCCATGGAGCATGCAATGCATGACAGATCCTGGCACTAGTAATACATAGATGCCAACATTGCAAAAAAAATTTGTGGGACACTTTTTTGCTTGTAGGCGGAGCAGTATAATAATTTGGGGGCGGGGCATGTGTTTGTAGGCGTGGCGTAGCAATAAAAAAGAAAATTGCACCGAATTATGGGCGTGTTTTATGTGAAATAGTGGGCATGGCTTAACCCTCCCCCCTCTTGCATATAGTTAACCCTCCCCCTCCTGTATATAGTTAACCCTCCCCCTCCTGTATATAGTTAACCCTCCCCCTCCTGTATATAGCTAACCCCCCTTCCTGTACATTAAAGTTAAATTGCTGCAGAGACAAGAGTCAGTGGCGTCACTACAGCTGGTGTCACCCGGTGTGGAAAAAAAAATTGGTGTCACCCCTCTCCACCAACTATGGTCCCCCTTCCGTACAGACCCCCCTCCCTCAGTAAAGACCCCCCCACTAAGTACAGCCCGCCCCTCCAGCAGTATATATCCTCCTCCCTCAGTACAGACCCCCTCCATCAGTTTAGACCCGCCTCATCAGTATAGACCCCTCTCCCTCAATACAGACCCCCCATCTATCAGTATAGACCCCCTCAGTGCAGACCCCCCTCTCTCTATCAGTGCAGACCCCCCCTCTCTATCAGTGCAGACCCCCCCTCTCTCTATCAGTGCAGACCCCCCCTCTCTCTATCAGTGCAGACCCCCCCTCTCTCTATCAGTGCAGACCCCCCCTCTCTCTATCAGTGCAGACCCCCCCTCTCTCTATCAGTGCAGACCCCCCCCCTCTCTATCAGTGCAGACCCCCCCTCTCTCTATCAGTGCAGACCCCCCCCTCTCTCTATCAGTGCAGACCCCCCCCTCTCTCTATCAGTGCAGACCCCCCCCCTCTCTCTATCAGTGCAGACCCCCCCCCTCTCTCTATCAGTGCAGACCCCCCCCCTCTCTCTATCAGTGCAGACCCCCCCCTCTCTCTCTATCAGTGCAGACCCCCCCTCTCTCTCTATCAGTGCAGACCCCCCCTCTCTCTCTCTATCAGTGCAGACCCCCCCTCTCTCTCTATCAGTGCAGACACCCCCTCTCTCTCTATCAGTGCAGACCCCCCCTCTCTCTCTATCAGTGCAGACCCCCCTCTCTCTCTATCAGTGCAGACCCCCCTCTCTCTCTATCAGTGCAGACCCCCCCTCTCTCTATCAGTGCAGACCCCCCCTCTCTCTATCAGTGCAGACCCCCCCTCTCTCCATCAGTGCAGACCCCCCCTCTCTCCATCAGTGCAGACCCCCCCTCTCTCCATCAGTGCAGACCCCCCCTCTCTCCATCAGTGCAGACCCCCCCCCCCTCTCTCCATCAGTGCAGACCCCCCCTCTCTCCATCAGTGCAGACCCCCCCCCTCTCTCCATCAGTGCAGACCCCCCTCTCTCCATCAGTACAGACCCCCCCCTCTCTCTATCAGTGCAGACCCCCCCTCTCTCTATCAGTGCAGACCCCCCCTCTCTCCATCAGTGCAGACCCCCCCTCTCTCCGTCAGTGCAGACCCCCCCCTCTCTCTATCAGTGCAGACCCCCCTCAGTGCAGCCCCCCACCTCTATTAGCGCAGAACCCCCTCAGTGCAGACCACGCCCTCCATCAGTGCCAGTAGCAGTGCAGACCCTCCCCTCCCATAACGCCCCCCAGCACACGTCCAGGAGCGGCCAGTGTTCTGACGAAAAGTGTCCCCCCCCCCCCCATCGGATAGTGTCCGCTCCGTACTGCGCAGGCGCCGATAGACACCGGCGCCGTGTGTTCAGTGGAGAGGCCAATCCGTGCAGCTAAAGAAGCCGATTCATTTGCTGCACGGATCAAGCCCCCTTCCTCTCTCCACTTAACACTAGGGGGAAGATCTAGCAGCGCCGGCGGCCCATTTTGCTGGAACCAGCTGCTCCAAAAATTAAAAAACAAACATTCCAGATTTTCCTGATGAAAATCCCGATTCGGGACAGCCTACGATTGGGACGAGGGTCCCAAAATCAGGATTGTCCCGGGAAAATCAGCACTGTTGGCAACTATGGTATTAGGGGCCTACTTAAGATTTAAGCCAGTAGTCTGATCCAACATCCCCCCCCCCCCCCGTGTTCCTGTTTATGCTATTGTTGGATTCCCTGTTACCGACCCGGCTTTCCTTTGACCTATCTTGTCTCCATCCCTGGCTCTGACCCCTGGCTTGTTCTACTGACTTTGCAGCTGCCTGATTACCCGTGTATGACCTTGGCCTTCTCTCCTGACACTGCTTCTGCCTGATCTCCTGTGTATGGCCCTGGCTTGTTCCTCATTGTGCTTCTTGCCTTTGCTCCCAGCTGACTTCCTGCGCATGACTATATACCTGGCTCCTGACCCTGCTTCCTGTCTCTCTCTCTGCTGCCAAGTATCACCTGGTACTTCTATGGGACTCCTGCCCTGCAGTGCATCCTGCTCATCTGGCCATCATTCTGTGAACATCATCTCAGCACTTCAGTCTATCACAGCTGCCAACCCACACTTCTTTGGGTATAGCATCTCCTGTTATCACCTTCAGGGGTGCTTTGTACTCAGCTGTCGCCCTCTGGCCTCCGACCAAGTATGTGACATCAACTAACGTCAGCTGGGGTTATCATACACTTGAACCTGAGGAGTTGCATAGATGGGGTTGCTTTTGGTTCATGGGATACCTTTTACCTTTCAATAAAGTGTTGACAATGTACTAGGCATTTGCACCCTTTGTTTTTTATTGTTTGTACAGTTACAAGACTCCCCAATATTAAGATGGCTGCAATGCCTAGATCATCCAGTCCGGGTTGCATATCAGGCAAGCTTAGAGCCGGTATTCAGTCTGGTTTGTCTTGATCATGCGGTTACAGGTTGATCCTCCTCAATAATGAATTCTCTGACATAGCTGCCTAAAATGAATATTATATGTCTCAGTGTAGACAAACTATATTACAGAAGTCAGCTACTGTGAGACAGTCATGTCAAGGGAATAGTAACATGGAAATATGGTGGAATTAATACATTTTACTGTAATATCAAGGCTATTTATTAACAGCTGATTAGAACAGTGTCACAGTAACAAGATTATATTACACCCAGACATCTGATGCTTCTCAGAGTAATATAAGCCAAGGCATCTTATTTCTGACAGCAGATGTGGGAACCATGATTGGTGGCTCCTCTCGGCACATTACAGCTCCTACAAGAATGTAGAGATCACCATGTTACCCTCACAACCTCTGACCCCCTGGTCTGTATAAAACGTCTCTGTGGATGAGTGTTAGATCAGCAGACACTTCCCAATTCATTCTGTAGGCACATCAACAAAGTATTGAACTGTAAGCTTTTTGCAGCACAGTATATGACACTTATTAAGATTTTGCTTAATACAACAGATTAACATCTATATTGCAGCTTTTGGTTTTTTTTTTTAACTTCTGTAGAGACTAGTGTGGATGGTGTTTGGTCAAATATGAAATTTACTGTAATCCTTTAGGGCTTGATTATACTTACTTCAAAATGTGACATTGGACTTGCATTTTTAAAGCACTCTGCTTGGATTGCAGAAGAATGCGTCCGGAGACCACCCAGGTGTGTTGCAACAGTGAATGAATATTTGCTGTTGCAACACTGATCCTCCTCCAAGCCAATCAGGAGGTGGGTATGAAACCTGTTTCTCGATTGGCCAAGACATCAGGTGATCCTATGGGACGCCTGACGCTGGGAGGAGTAGAGAGGAGATGCACCACGGAGAGGACTCTAAGAGAGGACACCGGAGCACACAATGCTGGAAGATGGTCACAGCAGCTCTGACCGCTGCTCTCCCCGTCCACATCCATGGTAAGGACAGTGGGTGGTGGAGGGGAAGTGTTATTGCCTGGGGGCGGGGGGTTTTAGATGGCAGTTGTGCTAGTGCCGCTCACCGGCGGCCCGGGGGGGTTGTTTGCCCCCCAAAAGAAAAGACACCAGCCGCCACTGGCGCCTGTCACTTAATAAAATGGTTACCTTACAGTCCTGTTCACACGTTGTGTTTTCTTTACTTTGCTTCACTTCAAAAATTATACCCAATGTTGCTTTCTTGGTGCTTAAAAGCATCCTCAAAGCCTCCATGACAACGCTCGCTAACAGCACCTGAAGCTTTGGAATGGCTTTTAGGCCGGGTTCACACCAGTGTGAATTGGATGTGGATTTCCCCACATCCATTTCGCATAGCAGTAGATTGTGACCGGCTCTCTACGGAGCTGGTTCACATATCTCCACAGCGGCACAAGTGTGAATTACACAGGGGTCCTGTGCGTCTTTTGGTTCATTTCAGGTCCCAATTCAGCCCAAAATTCGGGCTGAAATCGGATCTGAAACAATGAATGGAGACGCACCGGACCCCTGCTGTGACCTGCTGCCTTCTCAAGTGTGAACCCAGCCTTATTCAGTGCTAACTTTGCTTTGTTGTGGAGATATTGCCGGTATGAGATATCCCAGGATGCACTGGGAAACCAACAAGCAAAATGGAAAGATGTCATCAGCAGTCACGTCCTGTTCATGTGTATATATTCTGAATGTGTCTGGTGCAGATGTCACATCTGGTGTACAGCGTGGAGTAGCAGGAAGGTGAGCGGGGTCTGGACTGGAGCGGAGCAACTAGCCAATAGCACAAGTGGTGTGCAACATGGGAATGCTATAGTAGTGAATGGGACTGGAGAGTGAGGACTGAGCAGCAGAGGATCAGCAGAGCTGGGGGACGGAGCAGAAGAAACTAGTAGATTTCTAACGTGGTGAGCAGTGTGGGAGCAATATAGCGGGAGGTGAGCGGGGACCAGGAGAGATGGGGATCAACAGAGGTGGGGGTTACTACTGAGTGGGGGATCAGCAGAGTGGGAGGTTACTACTGAGCAAGGGATCAGCAAAGTTAGGGGTACTACTGAGCAAGGGATCTGCTGAACAAGGATACTAATAAGCTGGGGATCTGCTGAACAGGGGTACTAATGAGCTGGGAATCCGATAAGTAGGGGTACTACTGAGATGGGTTCTACTGGACCCTTTTAAAAACAAAACAGAAAATCAACACACAAGGCATTTGCCAAGCTTCATTAACCGCTTGCTGACCATATCACTTACATGTAAGGCGGCTCTGATGCACTGGATCACGTACTAGGCACATGATCCGACACTTCTGGGTAGGGGGCGCATGTGCGACACACCAGCCTGTGATTAGACACAGCAGATGCCAATCAGTGGGCGCAGGCCAATGGATGACTGCCAGCCAGCACCCGCCGATCGTTGGGAAGACACACAGGACAGTGTGCTGACTATGTAAACAAGGCAGAGTTCTGTCAGTGGGGAAGTGAAAAAGCAGCACACTAAGACTAAGTACACCAAAACACTGGCTAGGCACACATTTAACCCTGATCACTCTAGCCGTTTAATCCTTTCCCAGCCTGTGTCATTAGTACAGTGACAGTGCATATTTTTTAGCACTGATCACTGCATTAGTGTCACTGGTCCCCAAAAAGAATCAGAAGTGTCAGTGTCCGATTTGTCCACCACAATATCACAGTCTCGCTATAAGTCGCTGATCGCCGCCATTACTAGTAAAAAAAAAAAAAAAAAAAAGCATATATCCCATAGATTGTAGATGCTATAACTTTTGCGCAAACCAATCAGTGTACATCTTTTGGGATGTTTTTATCAAAAATATGTAGCAGAATGCATATTGGCCTAAATTTATGAAGAAATATGATTTTTTAATTTAATTTAAATTGGATACTGTAGTCCTAAAGGGATGGTCCACAACAATACACAGATAGGCCGTGGTGTTTAAACCAGGGCTTGACAAATTTGCTTGGAATCTAGGAGCCAGCTAAAAAAAAGTTAGGAGCCAGGTTTTATTTTTTTTTTTTTTTAAACGACCGACAGCTTTATTTTCAATATAAAAATGAACCAATCTTAAATTTACACAGAGACGACTAGAACGAATGTGACTGCTTTTATTTCCTGCCATGCAGGGACACAAGACCACCATATTCCCGCTAAGGGTCCAATCAGGTCCGTCTGAAAAACTGACAGGCGAACCTGATCAGACAGCCCGTGTGAAAGGGGCCAAGCAGGGAGATGACAAATAATAAATTAATTTTAATTAACCACTTCCTTCCCGCAGGACTATATACGTCCTGTCTTTGAAGAGAAATACCGTTGTTATGGTAGCAGCTAGCTACCATAACTCCGGTATCTTCTTCAAGAGCCGGCGGTTCTCTTTCAGATAAAAGTGGTCTCTGCAGCAGATTCGCAGCGAGATCACTTTTATCGGCGGCAGGAGACATTTTATTATTTTTTTTTTCAAATGACAATTTTTTTTTTTTTTTTTTTTATGCATTTTAGTGTATATATGAGATGTGAAGTCTTTTTGACCCCAGATCTCACATTTAAGAGGTCCTGTCATGCTTTTTTTCTATTACAAGGGAGTTTTACATTCCTTGGTAATAGGAATAAAAGTGACTTTTTTTTTTTTTTTAAAGAACAGTGAAAAAATAAAAGTTAAAATAAATAAGAAAAATTTTTGTTTTTTAAATGTGCCCCATCCCTTGTAATAAAAATAAAAAGTGACACAATTTTTTTTTTTAAAAAAACAGTGTAAAAATAAAAAATAAAAAGTAAAATATATAAGAAAAAAATTTTTTTTTTTTTTAAAAACGCGCCCCGTCCCGCCGAGCTCGCTTGCAGAAGCGAACGCATATGTGAGTAGCGCCCGCATATGAAAGCGGTGTTCAAACCACACGTGAGGTATCGCCGCGATCGTTAAAGCGAGAGCAATAATTCTAGTCCTAGACCTCCTCTGTAACTTAAAACATGCAACCTGTAGAATTTTTTAAATGTCGCCTATGGAGATTTTAAAGGGTAAAAGTTTGTCGCCATTCCACGAGCGGACGAAATTTTGAAGCGTGACATGTTGGGAATCAATTTACTCGGCGTAACATTATCTTTCACAATATAAAAAAAATTGGGCTAACTTTACTGTTTTCTTATTTTTTAATAAAAAAAAAGTATTTTTTCCCAAAAAAGTGCGCTTGTAAGTCCGCTGCGCAAATACGGTGTGACAGAAAGTATTGCAATGACCGCCATTTAATTCTCTAGGGTGTTAGAATAAAAAATATGTATAATGTTTGGGGGTTCTAAATAAAGGGAAGGAGATGAGCAGGCAGTGAAACCAGGTAGGGAAGCTCCATTAGCATTGATGAATGTCTTGTCATACCAACGGCCACCACCAGAGGGCGCCTGATTGCAGAAGGAACCATAGGACTGCAGTAGGCCGCAAAGCCGGGGCCTCAATTACCGGCGCGGCCCATCGCGATCGCGCCGGGAGGGGGGGGGGGGTGTCGAACGGACACAGAATACCCCAGCTGTGCCGCCCCAGGCGCCAGGTCGCTAATTCTAGTCGCAGATGCGACCTGGCGCCCGGGGTTTGTCGAACCCTGGTTTAAACGATGCTCAATTGGTACTAAGGGGCCCAAAGTGTGCCAAGAAAATATCCCCCCCCCACCATTACACCACCAGCCTGAATCGTTAATACAAGGCAGGATAGATCCATGCTTTCATGCCACATTCTGACTCTTCGAGTCTGACATTCAGATGGTAATCGAGACTCATCAGACCAGGCAACATTTTTAAACTTCTGTTGCCCAATTTTGGTGAGCCTGTGCGAATTGTAGCCTCAGTTTCCTTTACTTAGCTGACAGGAGTGGCACCCAGTGTGGTCTTCTGCTGCTGTAGCCCATCTGCTTCAAGGTTTGATGTGTTGTGCATTTAGAGATGGTATTCTGCATACCTTGTTTGTAACGAGTGGTTATTTGAGTTACTGTTTCCTTTCTATCATCTCCAACCAGTAGGGCTGGGAGATTTTCTTAAAAAAAAAAAAAAAAAAAAAAAAAAAAACACACCTTGATCCACGTTTCAAATGGAGTTTTTTTTTTTTTTTTTTTGAACACCGCGCCGGTCCTGGGGAGCTGCAGGCAGGAGTTTTTAGCCGAGGCCGCGGCTTCGGCCTAGTTCGCGGCGTCCGGACGAAGCCGTGGACTAGGCTGAAGCCGCAGCCTCGCGTAAAAACTCATGCCCGCAGCGCCTCAGGACCGGCGCGGTGAAAAAAAAAAAAAAATCTAAAAAAATCGGTTTGCTTAAATTTTGAATCGATTTGACCTCTCAACTCGATTCAAGATTTAAATCGATTTTTTCCCCAGCCCTACCAACCAGTCTGCCCATTCTACTCTGACCTCTGACATCAATAAGGCATTTTCCTCCATACAACTGCCACTCACTGGATATTTTCTCTTTTTCAGACCATTCTCTGTAAATCCTAGAAATAGCTGTGCATGAAAATCCCAGGTTTTGACCAGCCTGTCTGGCACCAACAATCATGCCACGTTCAAAGTCACGTAAATACCCTTTCTTCCCCATTCTGATGCTCGGTTTGAACTTCAGCAAGTTGTCTTCACCACGTCTAGATGCCTAAATGCATTGAGTTGCTGGCATGCGATTGGCTGATTAGCAATTAGTGTTATAATTCAACTGAACAGGTGCACCTAATTGTCCGATGAGTGTAAATAATTAGGTACGTAGGGCTGCAAATAACGATTATTTTCATAATCGATTAGTTGGCCGATTATTGTTTCGATTAATAACCTTAAGAAAAAAGTGTGGTGTATAATTTAGTTAATATGTAAAGTTTTAAAAAAAGGCAATTTATTCTTAAATATCTCTATGCAGTGGTAAATAAAAATAGCCAACTATATGGTTAGGAAGCAAAATATCTAATCCAGGAGAGATAAGAACGTTTGTTCGATTTTCTAATCGTTAGTGGGGTCAAATCGACGTTCATTTTCAACCACAGTGATGGGAAAATTTGGAAATAATAAAAAAACTTCTTGGTGAAAGGAATTATCAGACAGTGTATGTGGTTTTTGTTCAGAAATTACAATTATTTTAAAAACAGAATGTTAAAAACAAGTGAAAATTTTCAAACATTCTTTCATTCATCGAATGTGCAAAGATTTTTCGTCTGAATATTCTCATCTGAAAATTGATCCGTGTGGCCAGCATAAGGCTCGGTACATACCTATGCAGTTTGCTTTTGATCTGTTTCTGTAGTGCTCTTTTCTGTGCGTTTTGATTTTTGCGCACGTGATTTTGCTGCGATTTGCGTTTTTGCATGTTTTTTGGTCAATTTGTTGTTGGGCAGATTAAAAAACCCAAATTGCTGCAAAAACGCATTACATGATTTTCTGCAGCTTCTCCATTGAAGTATGTTGAACCAAAAAAGCACCGTTTTGCGTTAAAAAAAGTCACTGACGCTTTCCAAATACGCAGCGGCTGAAAAAGCATAGAGGTGAACGTGTCCCATAGGAAACCATGTAAATGAAATGTAGTCCGTTTCTGCAAAAAGCACCAAAAGACACATAGATGTGAACCAGGTGTAAGACGTTTAGTAACATAATGGGGTTAAAAAAAAAAACGAATATTAGCCCTTTATAGTACTAAAAAAGGAAATAATCACTACTGTAAGGGGTTCATTTTTTTTTTTTTTACTGTAGAACTGTGAAAGAAATAGTTACAGTAGCGATCATTTGCTCTTTTTGTACTATAAAGGGCTCATTTTAGTTGTTTATTTAACCACATCATGTTACTGGCCGATTAATCGATTATGAAAATAGCAATCGATTATTTTTCTAATCGATTAGTTGTCGATTAATCGATTAGTTGTTTCAGCCCTATACGTCACTATACTACAGTTACAGCCTCCATTCCTGTCATCTCACCACAATATGCTAATAGATGTTTCAGAACCCTTTAGGCCCCTTTCACACTGGGCCGGTAGGGGGCGTTGGCGGTAAAACAGCGCTATCTTTAGCGCTGTTTTACCGCGGTATTCGGCCGCTAGCAGTGCGGTTTTAACCCCCCCGCTGGCGGCCGAAAAAGGGTTAAAACACGTCGTATAGCGCAGCTATAGCCACGGCATAGCCGCGCTGTCCCATTGATTTCAATGGGCAGGAGCGGTGAATACACCGCTCCTTCACCGCTCCAAAGATGCGGGTGACAGGAGATTTTTTCTTCTCCTGCCAGCGCACCGCTTCAGTGTGAAAGCCCTCGGGCTTTCACACTGAACAAACAGCGGAGGCTGTTTAGGGGCGGTTTGCAGGCGCTATTTTTAGAGCAATAACGCCTGCAAACCGCCCCAGTGTGCAAGGGGCCTTATGGAAAGAAATATCGGGGCTGTCATTGCCAAATCGGTTTCCTGGATTTCTCTAAACTTAATAGTTACCAACCTACAAATATGTAACAGACAAAGCTAGAGAAAAGGTCAGCAATGAGCTAAATAAATGTGATAAACAAAAAAATAAATAAATAAAAATAAAAAAATAATTAATGGGACAGTGTAGTAATAAAAAATAAAATAAATAGGAACTTTTTTTTTTTTTAAAGGGTCCTCGTCCCTCTGTGCTCGTGTGCAGAAGTGACCACATATGTAACATGTGTGAGGTATCAATAATGAAAGGAAAGTCCACATTGGCTGCACACCAAACTGAGATCCCAATGTCTTTATTCACATAAAACCATGAAGAACACGAGGAGCACTACATGTACAAGCAAGGGAGGAGCGACTTACATGTTTCGCACATAAATTGTGCTTTATCAAAGCGATGTGAGGTATCCCCGCGAACGTTGAGTGAGAGCAATAATTCTAGCGCTAGACCTCCTCTAACTCTAAACATGTAGCCTGTAAATGCATCTAAAGTGTCGCCTATGGAGATTTTTAAGTACCGTAGTTTGTTGCCATTCCGCGAGTGTGCGCTATTTTAAAGCGTGACATGTTGGGTATCTCTTTACTCTGCGTAATATCTTTCACATTTTACCCCAAAAAATTGGGGTCTATATTGTGCTTTGTTTTTTTAAAATGTATTTTTTACAAAAAATAAATAAAAGTTGCATTTGAAAGACCGCTGTGCACATACCGTGTGACATAAAAAAATTGCAACGATCGCCATGTTATGCCCTAGGCTCTCTACTAAAAAAAAAAACAACAAATGAAAATAATGTCTGCAGGTTAGAAGTAATTTTGTAGAAAAAAAATAATGATTTAGGCCCCTTTCACAGGAACGGACCGTTCAGGTCCGCCTGTCAGTTTTGTCGGCGGACCTGAACGGGCGCTCCATGTAAGGCTATGGAGCGACGGATGTCAGCGGTGACATGTCCGCTGACATCCGACCCGGTCCGATCCGCCAAAATCAGACGGATGGCCCTACGTTCACATCTGTCCCTGGCGGATCGGGTGAGATCCGACGAAAACGGACATGCTGTCCGTTTTCGTCCGATCTCTCCATAGCGACCAGCGGCGCTCGACAAGCCCCTCCCCACTCAGTGAGCAGAGAGGGACCTGTCATCCGCCGTGGCAGCGGAGATCAACGGACAGATCTCCCGCTGAGCTGGCGGACTCCGTGGCAGCGGATCCTTCTCGTGGGAATGAGGGCTTAAACTTGTAAACACATCAGCAAGAGGTTTAAATAAGGAAAAAGGACCCAAAAGGGAATGATGGACTGTACTGGTACCAAGGAAGACATATACTTGTATTTCTAAAAAGGAATTACAATTATTACATAAAAAAAGAACATTGATCGATTGATATACACACTTGGAGATTGTTATCTCCTTGGTGATGTTTTTAAGTGATACATATATAATATAAATAAGAAAATACCTACACAGTGCAGAGTATTCGCGGTTATGGGGTTACAGTAATATCACATATAAAATACTGCGAGCGTTCACATGTATGATATCCATCAGGGCTCAAAATGTCAAGTCCTGAGCTACTAGCCAGGCCTCAAGGGTTACTCGCCACCAGTGGCCCCGCCCCTAAACCCGCCCTCATAAATTATCTCATAAAATCACCCTTTAATGTTTTGTGCAATTAAGTTATAAAAATATTAACAACTTTATCCATGTCCATAAATGCAGCCTGTTCCCACCGCGTGCAGCCTGCGTCCCACCGTGTACAGCCCGTGTCCCACCGCGTGCAGCCTGCGTCCCAACCACGCAGCTTACCGTGTACAGCCCGCGTCCAGCTCGTGTTCCACCACGCAGCCCGCGTCCCACCATGTGTAGCCTACCTGTGGAGGGGAAGAGATTAGAGCCGCCGCCCGATGATCAGATCAGATCAGGGACCGTTACAACTTTCCTCTCCATAACTGCGTGTTCTCCCGCCGCGCGCCGTCTCATAAGCCCCTCCCCTTGTTCAGGAAACTTTGATACATGTCACCGGTCCTAGGATTGGACGAGCGATCTGTCTATCAAAGTCCTGGGAAAAGGGGAGGGGCTTATGTGACGGCGCACGGCGGGGGAACACGCAGTTATGGAGAGGAAAGTTGTAACGGTCTCTGATCTGATCATCCAGAGGCGGCTCTAATCTCTTCCCCTCTGTGATCGGCGGTGCCCCTGAACCCCCCCATTCCCCCCCCCCCCCCCGGCTCCCAGGAAGCCCTCCAAATCCACTCGCAAAATGCGAGCGTGTGGACTTTCTTGAGGGCTGATATCGATCATCCAGGATAGATAAGAGTGGGAACAGGGTGGAGTTCCCCTTTAAGGCTGGCAGTGATCGATCAGTTATCGTCTCGGTCTGTCTCCGCCTCTCCAGCGCCACCTAGCGGCCCCCCCGGAGGAGTCCCGTCTAAAGGGATGCCGGGGCTGCTCTCCGCCGGTCTTCTCACTTCATTCACACAGTGCGATCAGAGCGGAGAACACGGGAGAGATCCACTAACCCTGATCACCGGAGGAGGGGGATGGCGGGGGACGGAGCACACTAGATCCCCGGGACTCCGCCTCTCCTTCCCGGGATCACACTCAGCCCGGTGCCGGCTGGAGCTCCGTGACGATCAACTGATGAGAGCCGCATGTGTGATCCGCTGAGAGCCGGAGAGACACCGAGTCCTCCCGCTGGTTGTCACCCGCAGCTGCCTGACTACCCATCACCATGGGGTAAGTGTGTGCCGGGGACCCCCCCCCCCCCCTCACCTGTACATGGTTCAGTCCTCCCCCTATCACCTCTATGTAACTTTCTCTACTGGGGGTCATCCATGTGTAATAATGGGGGGGGGGGGTCACCTTGTGTATTATGTGGGGTTATCTGTAATAATGGGGGTCAACCCTGTGTACTAATGTGGGGTCACCCCTGTGTAGAGATGTGTAATAATGGGGGGCAACTCTGAGTAGTAATGTTGGGGGGGTTACCCCTGTATGTTAATGTGGGGTCACCGCTGTGTTATGGGGGTCAGCCCTGTGTAGTGATGGGGGGGGGGGGTTACCCTATGTATTAATGTAAGGTCACTCCTGTGTAGTGATGGGGTCACCCCCTGTGTACTAATGTGGGGTCACCCCTGTGCAGTGATGTGTAATAATGGGGGTCAACTCTGAGTAGTGATGTGGGGGGGTCACCCCTGTATGTTAATGTGGGGTCACCGCTGTGTTATGGGATCAGCCCTGTGTAGTGATGGGGGGGAGGGGGTTACCCTATGTATTAATGTAAGGTCACCCCTGTGTAGTGATGGGGTCACCCCTGTGTAGTGATGGGGTCACCCCTGTGTAGTGATGTGTAATAATGGGGTCACTCCTGTGTAGTTATATGTAGTGATGGGGTCACCCCTGTGTAGTGATGGGAGGGGGAGGTCGTCAGTGACTAAACATTAAAATACAGAGGGGAAGCCGCCATTGCTACACATTATTATATAGGGGGTCTCCCCTGTGTTTTAATAATGGGGTCACCCCTGTGTAATAATGGGGTCATCCTTCAAGGTAATGATGGGATCTGCCCTGTATAATAATGTGTAGTAATGGTGGGAGTCCCCTGTAAATTTGTAGTAATGGCGGGGCCCCCCTGTATAATAATGTGTAGTAATGGCGGGGCCCCCCTGTATAATAATTTATAGTAATGGCGGTGCCCCCCTGTATAATAATGTGTAGTAATGGTGGGCGCCCCCTGTAAATTTGTAGTAATGGCGGGGCCCCCCTGTATAATAATGTGTAGTAATGGCGGGGCCCCCCTGTAGTAATGGCGGGGCCCCTGTAGTAATGGCGGGGCCCCCCTGTATAATAATGTGTAGTAATGGCAGGGCCCCTCTGTATAATAATGTGTAGTAATGGCGGGGCCCCTCTGTATAATAATGTGTAGTAATGGCGGGGCCCCCCTGTATAATAATGTGTAGTAATGGCGGGGCCCCCCTGTATAATGTGTAGTGATTGGGGTCACCCCCAGTGTAGTAATAATGGGGGTCACCCACTTCTGTATGTGATCATCCTGGGGGGAGGGGGGTGATCTCTCTGTAGTAGGAGCTCCATTCATGACCCCTCATCTCTGATCAGATTTGTACACTTTGCTGTCACCAAGTGTGGGGCCCCTAATGTGGAATACGGGGCCCCAGTCACATGAGAGTAGCGCTGTGCCATGTGTTGCACTTTGTAGGAAGGGACGATCGTACAATTCAGTAGGGAGTCCTGTGCAGAGCAAAGAAGCTCACATTCCCTTTTCACTTTATTGAGGACTTGCTCCCCCCCTGAGGTGTATCTGAGTGTGTGTGTGTTCCCACGTCTCGTGTTTTAGGGCAGACTATTAATATCAATGGGCAGCCATGTTTGTATGAAACGTGCAATAAAGGTGCAGATGTGATTTTTGAAATCGCTTCACAACAATCAGCATTATATTGCAGTGCGTTGCACTTTGGTAGGTGTGAATACACATGTGTTGCGGGAAGACGTGTGGTTTTCTGTGCGGTCACATGGGTGCTGAGCCCCGCACAGTGTGATGGGACGTTTATCTGTTTGTAGTGTTGAGTTTCATGTATGGAGACACAGCTGCCGTTTTGGCTCACCTGTGCTGAGTTTGGAAGTAACGCCTGCTATACATGATGAGGTTATCGGACGAAGGATCGTCTTTTTTTTCTTTGCACGTTAGTCTCGTATCAAAAATGAAGCGTTTGATAAAGTTATGAAAATTGTCGTACGACAGAATAGAGATTTGGAAGTGATGTCGTGTTGTAGTGTATTTGCTTTGTATTTTCGAATGACAACTGTACTGATTAAATGAAAATCGTACAATCTGGTATCGTACGAAGAAAATTTTCGTGTCCGATCGTATATATCAGATGAACTGTCATGATTGTTAGTACACAACGTTTCCAGAGCCAATCAGATTATCGTCCGATCACTTTGAAAGCGATATATTTTTTTTTTTGGACGATTTTCTGATCATGTGTACTGGGGGGGGGGGGGCTTAAGGGGTACACAGGGTCTTCATTCGATGCCGCATGCCCGTTCCATGGCGCCTCCACATCTCCATTCACTTATATAGACAGACGGCATGCAGCTCAGCGCTGGGACTCAAATGTAAACAATCGGCTCTTCACGCCATATGGAGCTCCGCGCCATTGTGAATGTAGACTTTTGCCCCGTACACACAAGCGGAATTTTCGTCAGAAAAATCTTGGATGGTTTTTCCGAAGGAATTCCACTCAAGCTTGCCTTGCATACACACGGTCACACAAGTTCTCTGAATGTTCGACCGTCAAGAACGCGGTGACGTACAACACAAAAATGAAGTTCAATGCTTCCGAGCATGCGTCAAATTGTTTCTGAGCATGCGTCAAATTGTTTCCGAGCATGCGTAGGAATTTTGCGCGTCGGAATTGGTACAGACGATCGTAATTTCCAATTGGAACTTTTTCTGACTGAAAAATAGAGAACCTGCTTTCAATCTTTTGCTGGCAGGAATTCCGCCAGCAAAAGTCCGGTGGAGCATACACACGGTCGGAATTTCTGACCAAAAGCTTACATCGGGCTTTTGCTGGCGGAATTTCCGATCGTGTGTACGCGGCATTTGAGCTTCACTCCTTCCACACTTTTAGGGCTGGTTCACATGTGCTTTGGTTTCTGAACAGTGATCCTTGTCCGGATCACTCTTCACAGAGCATTTGACAGCTTGTCTCCTCACTACCTGCTTTAACTTCCTGAGTGCCACACTAGTGCACCGTAACCACATGCATGTCACATGATTGTGGGGTGTTTGCAGAGCGGCCCTTTTCACTTGAACCGTCATCGTTGACGGGCACTATGCCCACTGACAGGGACCGGGTATAATTCCAGGGAGGCATCATGCCCCCACTTGTGTTCACTATCGGGCACTGATGTAAGTTTATTTGTTTTTGTTTATATATTCTTTTGCTCTCCCCTTTTCTTTTCTTTTTTGTATATACAATATATAGCTGTTTTTGCAAATATTTAAATTAACAAAAATATAAACTCCCTCCTGCTGAAGAGGGTAGCAGTTGAGTGCTCAACCATGGAGAATTTGTGAAACGCAACACGGCGCACTTGTAGTGTTATTCATTGTTAATGACACCCCAAACACACCTAGTATGCCAGAAAGTGCGACAAACGCACAGCTAAACACCGTGCAAGGCTCAAAACGTGTGTGAGCTTCTTTGCTGTTGGTGTGACATGTAGGGAAGACCATTGAAAACAAACGGTCTGCTATAATTGTGACAACGCATGAAGAACGCAGCATGAATGTGACTCCTGATGTCACACTACAGTATTGGGAATGGGGTTCTAGTGCCGGTTCACACTGCTGCATGATGTGAGATCGCATGTGATTCGCACTGCACTGATAGTACATACAGATAGTATGGCTGAATTTGCATCGCAACTTGCACAGGACCCCTTTTTTTTTTTTTTTGGTCCGCAGCAGAATCGGATCGCATGCAGTGCGATATGCAAACTGATTTGGGGTTGTCATTAGCTTTTAACTGACACTCCCAGCAGTGTGAGCTGGTGCAGGGAGACATGCGATGCGGGAACTCACAGTAGATTCGCATGTCAGTGTGAACCGAGCCTAAGAGCCCTTTCACACTGAAAGCGCCTGGGTGTCAGCAGTAAAGCGGCACTATTTTTAGCGCCACTTTCCTGTCTTTTTAGCGGCGCTATTCGACCGCTAGCAGGGTGGTTTTAACCCCCGCTAGCAGCCTAAAAAGGGTTAAATCCACCCGCAAAACGCTGCTGCAGCGTTGCTTTGCTGGTGTATCGGTGGAGCTGCCCATTGATTTCAATGTGGAGGAGCGGTGGAGGAGCAGTGTATTCATCGCTCCTCCACCGCTGCAAAGAAGCTGCTTGCAGGACTTTTTGTGACGTCCTGCCAGCGCAGCGCCCCAGTGTGAAAGCACTCGGGTTTTCACACTGGGTTTGCAGCTGAGGCTTTTTTCAGGCGCTATTTTTAGCACTGTAGGGCCTGAAAAACGCCTCCAGTGTGAAAGGGGTCTTAGGCCAGTTAGAAATAATTAATCTCCGGGGTTCATTGTCATTAGCGCAGTGCACAGCTTCAATATAAGACCCAGTAAGTATCACTATTCTAATGACTGCAGTCCTTGTGGGGCCCGGCTGTGTGTGTGTAGAACACATGAAGATCAGACAGGAGTCCTATTTATCACTCTTCAGAGGTACTATGACTTGTTTTGTATTGTTAGGTGGGTTGTTGTCATTTGTCTACAGATGTTTCCTTTGTGCATTGACATATTTCCATGCATGTTGACCTGCGTTTTAAAATCATTTTTTTAACTTTAGAATTTGGAGTTGAAGGGTTAACAGCCATCGACCAAGGCTTGGTAATACTTGTTGCCAATGCGTTCGATACACACCTAGATGGTCTGTCATTGACCTTTGTGGGTTAAAGTGATTGTAAACCCTCACCTTGTAAAACAACCCGTTCTGTTTAAAATAGAGATGTGTATAGATATAAAAAAAATACCTTTTTTTTTTTTTTTTTTTTTATTCCCCTTTTTATATAAGTGATCACATACCCTCTGTTACTGGCTGAATAAGGAGCTCAGCAAGCTGGGAGAGGAGATCCAGCAGTACACTGGTCTTCCCAGTGAATGGCTGTTCGTGGGTGGGGGATGTCAGGACAAGTCTGATTTTGGCTGGGATGGATGTGTCTTCCTGCTTAGTGTGGTCAGTTTTTAATAGGAAAGCAGAGGGAATGGCAGGAACACCAGGGATTTCACACAAAGGAAGAAATACAAAGAGAACAGGAGACTTTCTCATACAAGTACATGGTACTGCAGACACTTATCAGGAATAGGAAATGTTGGGATTACACATCTTTAAGGAGAAACTTCACTGCCCTGGGTTTTTTTTTTTTTTTTATACACTCTTCCATCCAGCCTCTCATTCCCACCTTTATCCTGGGTTCACACTGGTGCGATGTGGAAAACAGCGCAATTCCAGCGCCGGTTCCTGAATCGCACTTCTCCCGCAGACATTTCACACCGCCTTCTGCTACCCACTGCGGGTGTCAACACATTGTTGGGGCCGGTTCACAATGCAGTGATGTCTGAAATCGGATGTGATCTGTACCACGCTGCAGTGCAAATCACATGCGATCTCAATGCGATCTCAGCCATACAGATAGTATGGCTGAAATCGCATTAAGACCAAACTCGCACAGGACCCTTTTTTTTTGGTCCACAGCAGAATCAGATCCCATAGGTGTTCACATCCATGCAATCTGATTTTTGTCCGAATTTGCTGTTTGCACTGCGATATGCGAACTGATTTGGGGGTGTCATTAACTTTCACTTGACACTCCCCGCAGTTTGCATAGAGAAGTGTGAACTGCCGCAGAGAGACATGCGATGTGGGAACCCGCAGTGGATTCGCAGGGTTCCCGCATTGCTGCAGTGTGAACTGAGCCTAAATGACACCCCCAGATCGGTTCTCAGATCGCAGTGCGAACTGTGATTTCGCACAGGAATCGGATCGCATAGGTGAGAACACCCATGCGATCTGATTCTAGTGCGGGGAAAAACAAGTCCTTGTTCTGTGCGAATGTAATGCCGCATACACACGGTCGGATTTTCCGTCGGAAAATGTTTGATGGGAGCTTTTTGTCGGAAATTCCGACCGTGTGTGGGCTCCTTCGGACATTTTCCATCGGAATTTCCGTCACACAAAATTTGAGAGCTGGTTCTCAAATTTTCCGACAACAAAATCCGTTGTCGTAAATTCCGATCGTGTACGCAATTCCGACGCACAAAGTTCCACGCATGCTCGGAATCAAGCAATAGAGCCGCACTGGCTATTGAACTTCATTTTTCTCGGCTCGTCGTACGTGTTGTACATCACCGCGTGCGCGGCATTAGGTTGAACTCTCATTGCTCAGACATCGTATGTGATCGGCACCTGTGGTTGTGGGTGTGAATCGCATGCCATGTCAGAGATCGCACAAGTGTGAACACAGGCTTAATACCCTCTTTATGATCCGGGTAATCTTCAAAAAAATCTTCCCCCACCCCGGGTGAATCCAGCGTTGGTGTGCGGGGATGGCGCTGTCTTATATGGAGGACGGTTGGGGCTGCTTGTTCTGTACAGAATATGAATCCATTGTGAAATAATTAATCTCCGGGGTTCATCTCCACTAGCTGTGCACAGATTCCAATATTACCAAGTAAGCGCTGCTGTTCTGGTAAAACAATGACCGGAGTATCGGGTCCTGAGGGATCCGGGTGTTTGTGGAAGCAAGAATGAGGCCGGAGCAGGGAAGTGTGTGTGTAAAACGCATGGAGATCAGAGAGGAATCCTATAGATTACACTTTAGGGGATGTCATCACTCATTCACTATCAACGTCTGTTCACATCTGTGTGACCTCATCATCAGTCCCATCCATCCATCCATCCATCCATCCATCCATCCATCCTGTCCCAGCCCATTCCTTCAATTCATTTTATTCCATTGATACATTCTATACTATCCCATCCTATCTGATCCATCCATTCTATCCCATCAATCTATTTATTCCGTTCATCCATCCCATCCTATCCTGATCTAGCTTATCCATCCTATTCCATCCTATCCTGTCCTACCACATCCATCCAATTCTATTTCCTTTTCATCCTAACCTATCCATCCATCCTTTTCATCCATTCCATCCCATCTCATCCTATTCCATCCTTTTCAATTCATCCACCCATCCTATTTTATCATATCCATCCCATCCATCCATCTATCTCAACCCTCAATCATAGATCAGAGCTGTATAATTTAAAATTCCTCCATTGATTTATGTCTGTAACTCCAGAGTCACCGAGGTTCACTTTGTACACATAATACGGCTTCCTAAACTGTATTTTCAATGTTCTACTTCCATGTGAGAGGAATTTATTGTTCCTTCTTATAGGCCAAAGCTAAAGTTTTGTCTGTAATGTCTTTTTTTTAATGTCTAATTTAATCTCCGGGAAACATGAAAAATCTTCCCATACAGTGGGACTGCCTCCCGCACTGCAATGGTTAAATACTTTCTTAGGCCTGGGGGGTGCTAAAATACTTTTACTTGCCCGATCCACCCCCCCCCCCCCCCCCCCCCCCACAGCTGGCCCTCTCTCACTCTCTTCCACTCCTCTGGTCTTGCCTGAATGTCCTCCAGTCCGGTTCAGTGCTCTGGGCTCTGCACTGGTCCTGATGACATCAGAGGACATCCAACTGCTGGAGCGTAGGGGAGAAGAGACTGTGGGGACTGAAACAGGCGTAACCCATCAATTTGGGAGTAGTGCAACAGTGTGGTAGAAAAGGTACAATAGTGATGCACATTGGTCACCACTTATGTGGGCAGCATCAGTACCTATGCAAAAAAAAGACTACTAGAAAAAGAGAGAAGAAATCAGGAAGAAAAGGAGGAGACAGTATACAGTATCTCCATAAAAGTGAGTAACACCCTCACATTATTGTAAATATTTTATTATATCTTTTCATGTGACAACACTGAAGAAATGACACTTTGCTACAATGTAAAGTAGTGAGTGTACAGCTTGTATAACAGTGTAAATTTGCTGTCCCCTCAAAATAATACCCCTTTCACACTGGGCGTTTTTCAGGCGCTTTAGTGTTAAAAAAAGCGCCTGTAAAGCGCCTGAAAGAAGCCTCATCTGCAATCCTAATGTGAAAGCCCGAGCCCTTTCACACTGCCAACGCCCGAAAAACGCTGGTAAAGCGCCGCTTAAGACCCTTTTCACACTGGGGCGTTTTTCAGGCGTTTTTCAGGCTCTGGCAGTGTGAAAGGGCTCGGGCTTTCACATTGGGATTGCAGATGAGGCTTTTTTCAGGCGCTTTATAGGCACTTTTTTTAACGCTAAAGCGCCTGAAAAACGCCTAAGTGTGAAAGGGGTCTTACTCAACACACATCATTAATGTCTAAACCACTGGCAACAAAAGTGAGTACACCCCTAAGTGAAGATGTCCAAATTGGGTCCAATTAGCCATTTTCCCTCCCCGGTGTCATGTGACTCGTTAGTGTTACAAGGTCTCAGATGTGAATGGAGAGCAGGTGTTATCGCTCTCACTCACTCATACTGGTCACTGGAAGTTCAACATGGCACGTCATGGCAAAGAACTCTGAGGCTCTAAAAAAAAAAATGTTGCTCTACACAAAAATGGCCTAGGCTATAGAAAGATTGCCCAAACCCCGAAACTGAGCTGCAGCACGGTGGCCAAGACCATACAGCGGTTTAACAGGACAGGTTCCACTCAGGACAGGCCTCGCCATGGTCAACCTAAGAAGTTGAGTGCACGTACTCAGCGTTATATCCAGAGGTTGTCTTTGGGAAATAGATGTATGAGTGCTGCCAGCATTGCTGCAGAGGTTGAAGGGAGAGGGGGGGGGGGGGGGGGTCAGCCTGTCAGTACTCAGACCATACGCTGCACAATGTATCAAATTGGTCTGCATGGCTGTCATCCCAGAAGGAAGCCTCTTCTAAAGATGATGCAAAAGAAAGCCCGCAAACAGTTTGCTGAAGACAAGCAGACTAAGGACATGGATTACTGGAACCATGTCCTGTAGTCTGATGAGACCAAGATAAACTTATTTGGTTCAGATGGTGTCAAGCGTTTGTGGCGGCAACCAGGTGAGGAGTACAAAGACAAGTGTGTCTTGCCTACAGTCAAACATGGTGGTGGGAGTGTCATGGTCTGGGGCTGCATGAGTGCTGCCGGAACTGGGGAGCTACAGTTCATTGAGGGAACCATGAATGCCAACATGTACTGTGACATACTGAAGCAGAACATGATCCCCTCCCTTCAGAGACTGGGCTGCAGGGCAGTATTCCAACATAACAACCCCAAACACACCTCCAAGACGACCACTGCCTTGCTAACGAAGCTGAGGGTAAAGGTGATGGACTGGCCAAGCATGTCTCCAGATCTAAACCCTATTGAGCATCTGTGGGGCATCCTCAAACAGAAGGTGGAGGAGCGCAAGGTCCCCAACATCCACCAGCTTCGTGATGTCATCATGGAGGAGTGGAAGAGGACTCCAGTGACAACCTGTGAAGCTCTGGTGAACTCCATGCCCAAGAGGGTTAAGGCAGTGCTGGAAAATAATGGTGGCCACACAAAATATTGATACTTTGGGCCCAATTTGGACATTTTCACTTAGGGGTGTACTCACTTTTGTTGCCAGCAGTTTAGACATTAATGGCTGTGTGTTGAGTTATTTTGGGGGGGCAGCAAATTTACACTGTTATACAAGCTGTACACTCACTACTTTACATTGTAGCAAAGTGTCATTTCTTCAGTGTTGTCACATGAAAAGATAGAATAAAATATTTACATAAATGTGAGGGGTGTACTCACTTTTGTGAAATTGTGTGTGTGTGTGTGTGTGTATATATGTGTATATATATATATATATATATATATATATTTATTGAACAGGCAAAAAATTTGGCGGAACACACGAACACCGTTAAAGTCTATGGGACACAAACATGAATAATCAAATGTACTAATTTTAAAGGCTTATATGCAAGTTATTGTCATAAAAAGTGTTTGGGGACCCGGGTCCTGCCCCAGGGGATGCAAATATCAATGCAAATTTTTTTTTAAAAAACTGACGTTTTTTCAGGAGCAGTGATTTTCTTTTTCCTTTTTTTTTTATTATTATTATTATTATTTATTTATTTTTTTAATGCTTAACCACTTGCCGCCCGCCATATAGCAGAATGACAGCGGCAAAGTGGTTTCAATATCCTGACTGGGCGTCATATGACGTCCTCAGGATATTGAGCCGCTGCGCGCCCCCGGGGGCGCGCATCATGGTGATCGTTGTTGCGGGGTGTCAATCTGACACCCCGCAACACCGATCTAGGTAAAGAGTCTCTGATGGAGACTCTTTACCACGGGATCAGCCATGTCTAATCACGGCTGATCACAATGTAAATAGGAAGAGCCGGTGATCGGCTTTTCCTCACTCGCGTCTGACAGAGGGGTCTGTGCTGATTGTTTATCAGCACAGCCACCCCTCGGATCCTACCCAGGACCACCAGGGAAGCCGCCCAGGACCACCAGGGAAACCAGCCACACTGGACCACCAGGTATGCCCCCTAGACCCCCAGGGAAAAACTAATCAGTGCAAAGGCAGCTGCCAATCAATGCCCAGGCAGCTACCAATCAGTGCCCACTCCAATGCCTACCACTGCCAGTGCCACCAGGGATGCCTATCAGTGCTGTGTATTAGTGCCTATCAGTGCCACCCATAAGAACCCATCTTTGCAGCCTATCAGTGCCCATCAGTGCCACCCATGAGTGCCCATCAGTGCTGCATATCAGTGCCACCTACCAATGCCCATCAGTGCCGCATATCAGTGCCCACTCATTGGTGCCACCTCAGCGGTGCCGCTTTATCAGTGCCTGCCAGTGCCGCCTTATCAGTGCCCATCAGTGAAAGAGAAAACTTACTTATTTACAAAATCTTTAAACAAAAACAAAAGTAAAACTTTTTTATTTTTTTCAAAATTTTCGGTCTTTTTTTTACTTGTTTCGCAAAAAATAAAAACCGCAGAGGTGATCAAATACCACCAAAAGAAAGCTCTATTTGTGGGAACAAAATGATAAAAATTTAGTTTGGGTACAGTAATGGATGACTGCGCAATTGTCATTCAAAGTGCGACAGCACTGAAAGCTGAAAATTGGTCTGGGCAGGAAGGTATAAAAGTGCCCTGTATTGAAGTGGTTAAAGTGAAACAATAAAAATTAAATATACCTTTTAAATATGGTGCCTGGGGGGGTATCTATATTTCCCGTGTTTAGAACAATACCACAGCAAAATGACATTTCTAAAGGAAAAAATTGTCATTTAACCAGTTCCTGACCGGCGCGCGCCAATGTACGTCGGCAGAATGGCACGGCTGGGCAAATGGGCGTACCCGTACGTCCCTTTAAATTTGCTGCCATACCATTGCATGTGCACCACCGGCCAGGAGCTCCACGAGTCAGGTCGCGGGTCCCGCGGACTCGATGTCTGCAGGGATACACGCGATCGCCTCACGGAGAGGAAGAATGGGGAGATGCTGTTGTAAACAAGCATCTCCCCGTTCTGGCTAGTGACAGTGTCACTGATCTCTGCTCCCTGTAATCGGGAGCGGTGACCAGTGTCGTGTCACACATAGCCCCCCAAAAAAATGTTTTTTTTTAAAAATTGTCGCTATTTTTTGTTTATAGTGCAAAAAATAAACGCAGAGATGATCAAATACCACCAAAAGAAAGCTCTACTTGTGAGGAATAAAGGACGTCAATTTTGTTTGGGAGCCACGTCGCATGACTGCGCAATTGTCAGTTAAAACGACGCAGTGCAGAATCGCAAAAAACGCTCTGGTCTTTTGCCAGCCAAATGGTTCGGGGCTTAAGTGGGTAAGGCTCCTCTGAGTCCTTTATTGTGATGGGTGACATTGTTGAAGTCCTATGCAGAAAATGAAAAGGCTGCGCACCAATTATGTCACTTCCTTTCCCCAAACTTTTTACTATTGAGCAACACATGCTGCTATTCCCCATCTGGTCTCTGCACTCTCTGACGCGTTTCACCTTCTCGTAAAGATCTCTGATGTTTGCTGTACTATTGAGACAATGATCCCTTCTCTTGTGTCTTGATGGGGATTGTTGTTTTTATACATAATTATATACAAAACAAAGAAGGGACAAAACAAAACCGAACGCACAACAACAAAGACATTTCACAGATTCCTTCCTGTACGGATCACTTAAATGAATGTCAGCTCTGAAGGCAGTGTGGTCTGCTCAGCTGCTGCGTGACTTCATTCTTCTGATCATTCGTCTTCTCTGACAAGTAAAGGCTTAAAATGTATGTAAATGTTAATAATAAATTTCTCCTATTTTTTTCCCTTTTTGTTCTGCTGGATATACATCATTGAGAGTGTTTTATTATATCTGTTCAACAAGTGCAAATATAAGAGAGCCGTTCATCTTTGTGAGCTGATGACTTTCTACTCTCTGGACTAGACATCTGCACTGCCAGAAAATGTGTTTGTTTTTCGTTTCATATATATGTGTTTTGTTTTTTTTTTTTGTTTTTTTCGGGTCATTTGTTATGATCAAAATTTGTTATTTTCAATAAATTCATAACTTCAGAAAAATTTGAATTTGTTACGGTCCATTCATTTAGATGCAGTATTCCTTATTTCGATAATTCGTAAAAAGCCAAAATTCAAAATATTAACTATTAAATTATAGGTATTGGAATTTCCTTTCAGATTTGGCTGTTGGTGAATGTATCGAATACGAATTTATCCGACGTTATGAATTATCCGAAATAACAAATGCCACATCTAAACTAATGGAATGTAAAGAAACAATAATAATTAAAAAAAAGGTAGTATTATTATTATTATTATTATTATTATCATCATTATTTATTTGTTACATTCCATTAGTTTAGCTGCAGCATTCGTTATTTCGAATAATTCGAAGCTTCGGATAAAATCGCATTTGTTACGTTCACTAACGGCCAAATTTGAAAGAAAAATTCCAATACCTATAATTTATTAGTTAGAAATAGTTCCGTTTTTTGGACTTTCGTTCTTAATTTCGTTCTTTTGAATTTTCTAAGTAAATGGTTAATGTTTTGTGTCTCTTGTTTCAACCCTCTGCCATAATGGGATTTCTGACCCCTGTTTGATCATCCCCAAGTGTTATTAAATAGATTTTTTTTTTTATATATATGTATATACTTGGGCCCCCCCCCCCCCCTATTTTAGAAGGGTTGTATCTCTTTATATACTTGATTTTAATGTTATTTGTACATGCTATGAGAAACGCGTCATGATCTATGGATTTTGCTATTGCTGTAATGCTGAAATAAGTTTCTTAATAAAGAAGTTGTCGAGCTGTCGGCTTGCATTTGTTATGGACTTACTGTTATCAGTCAGCATTGTTCCCTGCTATCTCTGTGAACTACAAGTTATGGAGAAGATGGAGGTGTTATATAGTCCTAACATACTTTCTGTCATCGTGGTGCCAACACTGCTCAGTCCCATTGTACCCCCCTAGAACTATTTCACCAGCAGAGTACACAAAAGAACAGATTCCCTTCCCCCATCCACACACTCGATGTGGATGGAAGAATCCTCCCTGCTGAGTTATTATATTCTGACAGTGGGAACAGTTCCCCACCATCAGAATACACTGATCAGTGCTGCAGGCTAGAGCTGGTGGTGCTGATTGAGTGGGGAAAATACGACAGGGGGTTGTACAGAATTTGAACTGGCCAAATTTTGATCCGTGTAAGGGCAGGGAGGTTGATTAGTAGTCGATCTACCAATCTATTCCTGCTGAACCTGCCAAATTTTGATCCAGTTATGGCCGGCTTTATTCTCCAAAATACATACACTGTATACTCATCCACTACTTAAAGTGGCAGTAAACTGCCATTGCCTTGCAGGGGTAGTTTCCCCTGCAAGGCAATATCATAATATGCTAGCATGCACTGCGTATACTAGCACATTATAAGAGACTTACCTTGAAACTAAGCCCTCAAGCGGCAGGCTGTCACTGCTGCAGAGGCTTCCATCTTTACCCGGCCTTCCTTTCCGGGTTTGTGGTCTTCCATGGCTTGGCTGGCTGAGGGGAGGTTCTGCTTTAAGGCCTCCTCCCCCGCTCCTCTTTAACATTTTGGCACTTTTTTTTGGGTGGGGGCAGGTACCAGGTTTTGACAGGTACCCGCTCCCACTTTTGACTCCATTCACACCTGGTCGTTATGAATCGTGGCAAAATACGGGAAGCGTTTGCAATGCCATTATTTCTCAATGGCACCCCAAACGCGGCGTCCACCTCTGCAAAATCACGTGTTTCACACGTGTGGCATCGCAAATGCGCTGTGTGTTTTTGCCGCGATGCTAAATCGCCCAGGTGCAAATTGAGCCTTAGGCGATCTGAGTGAAAGTTCTTCTCCCTCCCTGCATTTTTCTGGGACACATCACAGATTCCAGAAGACTGCAGGACTATTCACAATGTGAAGCGCGACTCGTACGTGAGCAGTGGGCACTCGGCTGTGAAGCACAAAGCTGTCAGTCTGGTGCCCACAGTTTAGATGCTGACACCAAGGACCGAAGACTGGAGGGAAAAACGGCTCAGGTGAGGACAGCGCTGGATCCGGGGACAGGTGAGTGTCTGTTAAGGCCTGGGTCACACCTATGCATTTTTTTTTTTTTTTTTGTGCATTTTCAGTTTTGCAGAAACACACTACAGTCCATTTAACATGGTTTTCTTTGGATGTAGTTCACACCTGTGCATTTTATGGAAAGGGTCAAGGATTTATTTTCTGGCTTTTGGTTACATAGGCTTTAAACCCTCGTGGTTTTTTTTCACCTTAATGCATTCTATGCATTAGGTGAAAAAACTTATGGTGGTGACTGGCCCCCCAGCCGCCGTTTTACTTACCTGAGCCCGTTTATTCCCTCGGTGGAGATGCGCTCTCCCTCTCCGTACGGGGTCTCGGCTCTTGATTGGATAGATAGATGGCAGCGCAGCCGTTGGCTCCCCTTGCTGTCAATCAAATCCACTGACGCAGTTGCCGGGGGGCAGGGCCGAGTCCGACATTCATGTCTATGGACGCAAATGCTGGACTGGGAGCGCGCCTGCAAGGTAACCCCCAGGGAGAGCACTTCTCCTAGGGGGTTATCTGATGCAAGGAGGAGCCGTGAGTGCCGACAAGGGACCCCAGAAAAGGATGATCGGGGGCCACATTAAACTCCTGGCACACAGCTGCAGAAACACTTTAGCTGCTGCCTTTTAAAAAAGAAATACAACACGAAGGTTTAGTGTCACTTTAATGGATCAAAAATGTGTATTGAAAACTGCAAAATGCACCTGGAATATGCAAACTACAACCTGCATAGGTGTGAATCAGGTCTAAAAGTCGGCAGCTACAGTTTTTATAGCTGCTTAATTTTTTAATTTTCAGAAATATGACTGGAGCTCCTCTTTTTAAATAGATAGTGAAGTCTGTAAGGGAAAAAAAATAAATATAAATGTTCACCTGCAAATTCATGTTATAATGTGCTAGTATGTACGAGCCCTTCTATTTCCCCTTGGACTGAACAAGACTGATGGGGACAATGGCTCACACAGGCTGAAAAAACACAACAGAAAAGTCAAAACTTCTGCATTCTTCTGAACTCCGGTATCCACGGCATTTCTTTTTCTATAGGGGAGGAACGATCCACCCAGCAGACATACCGTTACAGAACATTGCATTTCTAATGATTCCACGGGTCGGGCTGAGGGTGGGGCCACCAACTGTATGCTTTATAAATCTAATATCAGGAACAATAACTGCTTTTCTATACTGATTTGTCATTCTTCTTTTTATTTCTTTAGTTGTGCAAATTAAGTCATTCCTATTGGGACTCATACAGGTGTATTGGGTGCATATTGTAAAATATTGGCGTTTTTCAGCACCTGGGAGCCACAAGTGTTGACTACAGCCACCCAGTCAAGTGAAATACAGGATATGAAGTGTATACAATGTACAGCCATTTCCTATATGTTCTATGTGCATGAGCCCTTAGACTGGGTACACACACAGCCTGAATATTGGCTGGTTCAAAAGGAGCGGCTGACATTCGGTTTGTGTGTACAGCTGTCCTTCTGACAGAAGCCGGAAGAGACGTGCTGCAGAAACCAATGGCAGCTAATGGCGGGGGCGTCCCGTCCGTCTGTCAGAACACAAAGGCACAGCGGGGAAAATCGCCACACTAACATCATTTGCGTTAAGCCGGGCATACGTGGATTGACAATTGGCCAGTTCTAGCCAATGTGATCCATGTGTGGGCAAGCTGTCACTACCTAAATCGATCCATCGATCGACTTTGGTACACCCAACCTGACGTGTGTTGTATGTTTAAAAAAAAAAAAACAGTTACTGCTGGCGGATATAGCACTTGTGTACCAGGCTTCAGGCTACAGTCACACTTGCCTTCCAAAATAATATATATAAAATGTATATATGTATAAAAAAAAAATTTTCTTCAGCCCGCAGGGTTGAACGAAAAAAACCTTTCCGTGTGTCCCAGGCTTTAGACTACAGTCACACTTGCTTTCTACATTTCTTTTATTTAAACATAGAGACTTTGATCTCGGAAGTATAAAAGAAGAAAATAAATGTATACAGATCATGTTTTCCTGCATTTCCACGTATTTGGACACATTGAGAATACCTAATCTGCCCCTGGATGCACAGAATTCTACTTTCTTTAAATGCAAGTAATCACACAGTGTGGATTGGACCAATTAAAGCTAAACTCTGGGAATTAGACAAACTTTCCCCTAGCATGCAGCATGCCTTTTTTTCTTTTTGCTGCGGCCATGAGGCAAAGCATTGTGACTACGGCATGTCTGCAGCAATGACCGTCTGCGTATCTGTGTTTAGGTGGGTGGTAAAAATACAGCTCATCCGCCTGCTTTTACTGCCCCCACGGCTGCCTATGTATACCAGCCCTAAGGACCCTATCACAGTGGTGGCTGGAGGAAGGCTGGGTCTTAAAAACAGGTGACTGAGCTGTGGTTTTACTTCCCTTGGCCACCCACTGGAATTTTTACATTACAGCCTGACGGGGTTATACACATTGCAGTGCCAATTCTTTTCTTCCTGGACACAGTCATTTTAACTGCTGCAGAGTTTGATAGGCAGCAGTGTCTGTCAGACTCGCTCATTGAGATCAATAAAGCTTTACCACAACTGCACATTGAACTCCTGGCACACAGCTGCAGAAACACTTTAGCTGCTGCCTTTTAAATATCAGGTCCTTATCAGTGCCAGGGGTCCAGCGCTATCTTCCCCCAGCTGGTTCTTACCACTGTGGGTCGCTGGCGCCACCATCTTGGATATGGTTGCCAGCTGTAGCTTCATGAGAAACCACGGCCGGCTTCCCACTGCGTATGCACAAACTCTTGCTTTGCTTTGTGACTGGACCTGCAGCCTCTTGGGACATGTGAGCTGTCCTGGAGAAGGGTGGGGGCATGGGGGGGGGGGAGAGCGGGGAACGTAATGCCATTTATACACTGTCTTTTTATTTTATTTTTGTGACCACTTCTATTCCTAATACAAGGCATGTATACCTGGCGTCGCTCCAGTCCTCCAAGGCCACAGAGGTGATCAAAGATGGTCTAGTTTTTTATCACCTCTTTGACCAGCCAGTCGCACCATCGGATCATTTCTTGGGCGAGCCGGCAGAAACGGTAAGTCGTAGACACACCGGTGGGGGGTGCTTCTGAAAGCGTTCCAGCAGCTCATGAGCCGCTTGGAACGCTTGCAAAAGAAGGCCAGCTGCTGGCTGAAAAAAAAACAGTACCGGAGTTATGGCTGATATCTTCAGCCAGAATCCCGGTAAACCACTTGCAAACCGCAGCATATATACAAATTGCGATTGGCAAGTGGTTAACTGTGAAGACTTTTGCTCTAGAATCTCTGTGCATTAACCAATGACAGCCAAGCACAAATCGGCATTCTGCTGACTACCAAAATCTGCGTTCTTATTGACTGTCGTGGGTTTCTGTACACCCCTGCTTGTTACAGAATGACATTCGATATATCCTCTTTACTTGTCGAAAAATGTAGCTTTGATGTGTCCTGAATATAAAGTTTGGCGTCTGACTTGTTCAGACGGTTGGAATGTCACCAATGTGTCATTTTGATGGCCCTTCCATGTCACTGAGAATTGTGAGACTGAGTGCCGAGGTGTCAGAGGGCAAGGGGGACAATCCTGAAGAATTTCTGGAAGATTTGAGAACTGTCGAAGGAAACAGTTGCTGCAATCAACATTCTTTTAAATCTTTTTATTCTTTTTAGTGGAGCATATTCTAATGTGTACAAGAACCCTCTTTTTTACTTGTTCAGAAGTATCAGAAGCGTATGGAGCCGGTGATGAATCCAACACTAGAATTACCCGAGACGTATGACATCACTTCATAATAACCGCTATGAAGCAACATCTGGGCTGTTTATTCCAATAAATCATCCCTGTAATTGTTCCTATTAGCATGGGGGCCGGGATTTCTGAGCATCGTGTGTGGATGTGTCATTTACTTAAGTCATTGTCCCTATTCACCCAACGATATGGAACGAGGATCTGAGGAGTTCTTTCCTCTGGATTTATGAATGAACTCCTTGTCAGCCGACTGAATGATGACAGGCGTGTGTGCAGTCTGCTGCCGCCCTTTGCATCTGTCTTTTATGCCCGGAGTATCTCTTTATTACATGGAGTGGAAGGCGTTCCACACTTGGATTTGTCGGATGTTATAGATTGTGTTTCTTTCTTGGTGGTGACCTCTAAGTCATGTATGAGTTCATTCTTTAAAGTGGACCTTTCCCCTTCTCCCTATATTTGCATAATCATGTATTCATTGTGTCTTTTCTATCTGCCTAGAGGTCAGCTTTATAGTAGAATTCTGAACCTAATTAGCCTTGAAAATGCTTATTTCCCCTTTCTAACACCTATGCTGACTAACCTCTGTCTCTGGTTAAAATAGTGTAAAAATGTTGTATATATTTACCTATCTACCCAGGCCAATTCTGACATTTCTCGCCTATATATAAACATGTTGCGCTTTAAAATTGTGTACACTCGTGGAATGGTGCCAAACTTGGGTACCAATTTTGTGTACTGGTCCAAATCATTTGGTGGAGGGGGGATTATGATGTGCGGTTGTTTTTCAGGGGTTGGGCTTGGCCCCTTAGTTCCAGTGAAGGGAACTCCATAAGGCGTCAGCATACCAAGACATTTTGGACAATTTCATGTTCCCAATTTTGTGGGAACAGTTTGGGGATGGCCCCTTCCTGTTCCAACATGACTGCGCACCAGTGCACAAAGCAAGGTCCATAAAGACATGGATGAGCGAGTTTGGGGTGGAGGAACTTGACTGGCCTGCACAGGAGTCCTGACTTAGACTACTTTTTTGGGATAAATTCGAGTGTAGACTGCGAGCCAGGTCTTCTCATCCAACATCAGTGCCCAACCTCACAAATGCACTTCTGGAAGAATGGCCAAACATTCCCATAGACCTTAACCTGCTTGGGGCGCCTTTGTATTCATTCTCAGGTGTAACTCCTTTGCTAACGACTTTGCATTAGATAATGGTGGATTGTACTCATGTTTAACCTATTTGTTTATGTATGGTTATCATGCTGCTGTTTGTATTTGTCTGTTTTATATGTAATAAAACTTTCTACTTGTTAAAGAACAAAAAAATCATTCCCATAGACACATAACTAAACCTTGTGGACAAGAGAGAGGGGGGTGATCCTGAAGAAGTCACGTGATCGAGTGACGTCACGCGTAGGGACGGAATAGGCTTTTTTCGTTTTACCTTCCTTGGTGAATGCATTACGAGTTCGCTGCTCGTAGGATACTATGCTTTGTAAGAACAACTGCTAATGTGAGTACCTTGTATATGATTTATGTGAATAAAGTGACCTATAAAAACATACTTCACTATCTGGGTACTTTATCCTATATCTTGCATATAATGGAGATATGATGTGGAGGAGGAGCTAGGAGCGGCACTGTCCCAGGACCTCAGCTAGACATATCCCAGCCCCATATAGGATCCTGTAGAGTCAGCAAGTCTGGACACAGGGACACAGGAGAGGCCCAGGACCACGAGAGTTAACAACTTATATGCGGTTGACCTAGCACCGCTAGGTAAGGGGCCATTGCCTACACTAGTGCATGCTGCATGAAGAAGATGGAGAGTGTCTGATCTACAAATAACACCCCACTGTCATTGGAGTGATTGCGTTTAAAACACTGGCCTTTTGAACACATTTTTTCTTTGGACACTTGAATTATTAATTTTATTCTGGACACTTATGATCAGAGTGGTTTTATTCACATACGTGATCATTCACAATATAGTCGCACTGTCGCACAGGGTCGCAATACAAGGATCAAGCGACCATTCCGTTTTCTTTGTTTACCTCACTTGGTTTTCATTTTTTCACTTGATTTATGACTGTTTGTCTTCATCCATTATCCCATTGTTGCACTTTAACATATGTATGAGTTTAACTTTGAGTTTTTAGGCACAAGAGCACGAGCACTATTGGCTATATTGAATTTTTACACATTTTTAATATATGTATTATTGGTTGTTATTACTTTTTTAATTAACTTATACACCAGTATTTATTCTTATATCTACAAGCATTGATTGGATCTACATATTTAATCTTGAATCACTACATCTATGCATATCCTTTATTTCAACCTATGCGATTTTCTGACGTTTTTCACTATTTAAATTTTCGTGATCTATGGATATCAGGATATAATATCTATTCCTATAAGCAGAGACACCTCTGGTTAGCGCAGCACCACCCCCCTCTCTCTTGTACCATTTTGTTTTGGGCTGGTGTTTGAGCCCTTGTTTTCGGTGCATGCAGCTTTCCAATAAGAGAAGTTGCATATAGTCTCAAATAATTGATTAGTAGACCGACTTTCCCAACTGGTAGCGCAGGAATAACCCCCGTTTTTTACTTAAACCTTGTGGACAGCCTTCCCAGAAGAGTTGAAGCTGTTGTAGCTGCAAAGACCTACATGCTAAGACTGGGATGCCATTAAAGTTCATGCAATACTTTTGACAATATAGTGTATGTGCATAGCCTTCATTGGAATACATGGGATCTTGGATGGTGAGGGTTTTGGAGCTTTGAGCTGCAAAACACTCAGGTGTGAATGGGGCCTGAAGGTAGATCTTTCATTGTAGAGTGGAAAAAAAAATAAGGTAAATTAAATGTACGCACCTTGATCATGTTGGGTTCATACTGCCGCGACTTTGAATCTGACATCTCTGCGCGACTTCATTGCGGCTTTCGTACAACTTCTTTAACAGAAGTCAATGCAAGACATATTGAAGTCGCACCAAAAGTAGTGCAAGAACCTTTTTCCAAGTCAGAGCGACTTGAGACGCGCCGATTTTAGAACGGTTCCATTGCCGTTAATGGGGCGCGACTTGTCATGTGACCTTGAACTCTCAAGTCGCATGACAAGTCACGGCAGTGTGAACCAGGGCTCAGTGTGGTAGAGTAGAACCCCTGGCGGTGTTTTATTAGCGAACATTTATCCAATGTAGATTCCAGAACCCATTTATCTCACTAATTGGCGAGTTGGAATGACTCCACCAGAAGCTATGGAGATGTCACTTTAAAGAGAGAGAATGATGCCTCCACCCAGGAAAGAAATGGATTTTCAGACATGGTGTACTGACGTCTGTGAGCACCATGCTTTTATTTGTGATATAACACATCATTAAAATATTCCGCTAGCGGGCTAATGGCTCTTTTTAATGAAGTGTTTATTGTATGAAACACCTGTTAAGTGAATCTGTTCTATTAAATGGTACAAATTTAACAAAAACTGCGCTGAACTCCTTCATAATGGATGTTTATAAAAGCTGTGCGAACAGAAAACTTGTGTATGAATAGATGAATTCAATCGCTGAAATGATTTTATTGTATAAACCAAATCTGACTAATGCATTAGAATTGACCCAGCAATTTCCATGGTAAATGCATGTATGGTACCATATGTAACATTTATGGGGGTTTATACCTCAGATGGTGCCTTGGGCCCCTTTCACATGGGACTGTCAGTGCGTTTAAAATGTAACGGGTGAGGTGTGGGTTTAAAGGTGGAGTTCTGGACACATATTTTTATTTTTTTAATTGATCCGAGCATAATTATTAAATTGAACGATTTTATAATTTTAATAATGGATGTTATACTCTCAAGTTTTTCTCTCCTGTTGTGGCCGTTGCCATCACGATTGTGGGCATGTGAAGCCCAATCGCTAAACTCTTCCTGGATAAGCTTAGGAGAGGTGCATACTGGGTAACCAGCATGCACCCCTCGATCTCGCGCATGCGCAATTCACCGGCGGCTGTATGGCAACATAAACACATCTCGGCGCTGTGATCCGCCTTAAATCGCATCATTTCCTGTGTTTTTTTTTTTTTTTTTATCGCAATACTGCCCAAAGACTCCTGGGAAATGATGACACATCATATTTCAGGAGCACAGGCGAGGGAGGAAGTGACGAGGAGCTCCACAGACCAGGAAGTGGCAGATTAGGAGGACTACATAGCAACAGGGAGATTCTGGTAAGTTTTAAAAAAAAATTCCACCAAATGTTTTTTTATAGGTTTAAAGGAGTCTGATTATTTAAAAAAAAAAAATTTCAGGGTGGATCTCCGCTTTAACTCGCTTCAGCCACCTGTTGAAAATCAGCAATGTCCACCAGACAACCCCATATACTTTGTCGTGCTTGTGAGTCTTTGCTTTGCAGAATAGCAAAAAAGAAGTACGGCATGCCCCTTTCGCAGGTGATATTGCCTACCAATGCACCCTGTAGTGGTGAACGAGGCCATGCAGCAACTACATCTAATGAATGTGATTGTGGTGCAGTAACAAGGGATGTGTATTTGAAATCCCTCTTCAGTCCGGGGTGCGGAAGGCAGCGTATCACCTTCTGAATGCCTGCTTAGGTGGGCCATACACGGTTTGTATCTTGGCCAGCTCAGCAGGAACTGGCTGAGATTCGAAACCATGTATCGGCAGACAGAATGTATCAAGTTGATCGATTGATCAACTTGGGTACAACCAGCATGCCGGGTTTTTCCTGCGATTATCGCTAGTGACTGCTATAGCTGCTAGCAACATACACTGTCTTCTCCCAGCAGGAGCAGACGATTGCTCAGCAGGTGGGATTCCCACATCAACGCTATCTATGTTAATGGGGGATTCGAGCAAATTTCTTGAATGCGTATTGTGGTTGCAGGAAACACATTTGCTCGGTGTACGGCCAGCCAGTTTGGTCTGTTAATGAAGATGAAAAAATAACAGATTACTAGCCAGATCACTAGATGAAGATAAGAAAGCGAACACATTCACCACATTTAAAGCATTTAACTAAAAAAAAAAAAAAAAAAAATATATATATATATATATATACACATAGATACTGTTCCCTTAAAGCATGTTATACAGCACAGTGCTTGTGCTGTGTGATTTGGCCCCCCTGTAACACCTGAAATATCTGGCCTGGTTCTCCCCTCCCCTCTGTAAACTGAAGCCTCCGTCATCTGCTGCTATCTGCAGTTCTCCTGTCTCTCCTCTGTCCCCCCCCCCCCCCCCCCCGCCTGTCTGCTCCTGTGTCAGTGCCCACCCCCTCCCTCTCTGCTACTGAAATAACATGTATTGTTTTATATAATCCTCTGTGTCTTGTTATCCTTGGTGCTCTTGTCTGTGTTTTACTAAAAAAATGCCTGCTATACCTTATTTCACAGCCCCGATCACGTGACCAGTAAGCGCTCTCCTCCTCTCCTCCTGCCTGACGTCAGCAGGGGAATCTCGGCCCCTCCCGCTATGGCAGCCAAATGGGGAGAGGAGAGAGCGGCCGGTCACGTGATCGACGGGAATCGCTCTCAAATACGGTATAGCAGGCATTTTTTTAATAAAGACAGACAGGAGCACCTAGGATAACAAGACACAGCCCTTTAGCACCTGAAAAGCGCCCCAATGTGAAAGGGGCCTTGGACCCCTTTCACACTGGGGCATTTTTCAGGAGCTTTTGAGCTAAAAATAGTGACTGTGAAGCATCTGAAAAACGCCTCCCCTGCAGCCCCCGTATGAGAGCCCAAGTTAGAAAAAGTCCTGCAAGCAGCATCTTTCGGGCAGTGCGGGAGCTGTGTATACACCGTTCCTCCACCTCCCCTGCCATTGAAATCCATGGGCACTGCTGCCGAAGCGCCCACAAAGCACAGCGGCTCTTTGCGGGAGATTTTAAGCCTTTATTCAGTCGCTGGCAGGGGTTAAAAGCGCCCCGCTAGCAGGCTAAAGCCACCGCTAAAATTAGTTGCGCTTTACTGCTAACGCCCCCCCCCCGCCCCCCACCCCAGTGTGAAAGTAGCCTTACTCAGTGTCATAAACAGATTCCCTTGGATGAGGTCTCTCTTGAAGTCCTCCCAGCCACTTCATAGCCTCCTTTTTAATGCTGTAGTTTTATACCTTATTTTGTTTGTCAAGTGAATAGCACTTTGTGTACAGCAGCTGCACCTTTTTATTTTTATTAATTTTATTGCCACATTTGCTACTCCGTTAGCATCAGTTTATCTACTTAAAATATTTTATGTTCACTTCATAGCCTCCAGCTCATGAGGGGACCACCCCTGGTACTTCGTTAGAACTCCATCCCTCTCTGAATAGTTTCCGGATCTTTGGCAGGCTTTTCTCAGCAGAACTTTGAACACCCGGATAGGCCTAGCAGCCAGGAGAATACCTGGATAGGCCTCAGGCTTCAGACCTAGCAGCCAGGAGTTGTTCCACACACACGACTACCCAGACCGTAGCAGTGGGCGGGAAGACCTTGATCACCTGACTCCTTCCGAATAAATACCTTTTCCCAGCATGCATAGCAGTAAATGTGATTGGCTGAGAAAGGTATGTTTATCCATAACCTGATCACACTAATGTTAAAGGCAACAGCACCACTTACTGACAAAAGGGAGAAACCACAGCTAAACAGGATTAAGACGGAAGCCATTTGACCACTAAACACCACAAATTAGCCAGGCTGACTACCACCCAGCATAACTAAATTTACCTGTAGCCCTATTCTAGGATGAGGGTGTTACACTGATATCCTTCCCTGGGGAGCGGACATTTTTTTTTCCTCGCTCCTTAACTTCTTGTGCACGTGTCCCCTCTCCACCCCCATGAGTTCTCCCGCCTCCTGGAGCCTACGAGAGAGGACCTGGCAGCTATAAGTCTCACCCCCAACAATAGGTGTCCACACCACGTGGACCTCAGGAAGTAAATTGAAGAAGAAGAGAGAAGGATCATCGTATGCCCATGGCTTCAGGTGAGCAAAATGGGCATTTGGAGACACATTTTTATTCTTCTTTTTTTTTTTTTTTTTTTTTTTTTTTTTTACTCAGTGGCTAGAAGGGGGTTGGGAGTTGCCAGTATCCTGGATTTGGGCTTTAAGAAATGCATTGTTATTTCTATGGTGTTATTTTAGGACAGTTGCTGACATTTTACCAGACAGGAAATATGAGGCTAATTCTCCTAAAATAACAGATTGAAATAGTCCTTCAAATTATTTTTTTCCCCCTAAGATTAGGAGTATGGCGCTTAGCGTGCTTTGTATCGCTGTACTTTTTTAGGAACACGTTTTGCTCGGAGTGGGGGAATAATAGCTGTGCTGTAGATACGGCCAACTTCAGTCCTCCACATACCGGTTCTGGAATGCTGACAGCGTTCATTCATACGTTAAGACTCTCAATGCTGTATCTACTGAGATGGTAGATGCTGATTCTTGCCTTCACTGAACTCAGTCTGCCTTCGGCTGGTTGAACCAGTCTCAGTTGGCATTGTCTTCCTGACTGGCTCTGACCCTGATTACTAGTCATGTGTTCTAACTTTTTGTTACTGCTCTCCTTGAGACTTCACCATCTGTTTAGTTCTCAGCGCAGGCCGCTGCCACATAGAACAACCAAATGTCGATATAAATGGAGGGGTAGAGAGCTACTGTAGAGGTAGAATGCTCAGCGAGCCTTCCGAGTGATTTTTCTACTTGGAAACAGTCACCAGATGATGAATATAATAGGTGCCTAAAAGCATTATAAATATTATTGGTCACAGGATGTAATGTTTGATGCTTCAAGCTTCCAGCAAAGTAAGAAAATAATAAAGCGGCACACAAGTTGCTGTTGCATGCAAAGTGCCCCAACACTTGTCTCCTCCCAGTCCGACAAGCATTGCTGGCAAATACGCTCACCAGCCACTTTATTAGGTACACCTGTTCAATTGCTTGGTAACACAAATTGATAATCAGCCAGTCGCATGGCAGCAACTCTGTGAATTTAGGCATCTGGTGAAGATGACTTGCTGAAGTTGAAACCGAGTATCAGAATGGGGAAAGAAGGGGACTTAAGTGACTTTGAACATGGCATGGTTGTTGGTGCCAGATGGGCTGGTCCGAGTATTTCAAAAATTGCTGATCTACTGGGATTTTCACACAACCATCTCTCGGGTTTACATAGAATGGTCCAAAAAAGAGAAAATATCCAGTGAGCGGTAGTTGTGTGGAGGAAAATGCCCTGTTGATGTCAGAGGTCAGAGTAGAATGGGCAGACTGGTTTGAGATGATAGAAAGGCAACAGTAACCCAAATACTCACTCGTTAGAACTAAGATATGCAGAATACCATCTCTGAATGAACAGCACATCGAACCTTGGAGCAGATAGGTTACAGCAGCAGAAGACCACACTCCAGTCAATTAACAGGAAAACTGAGGCTACAATTCGAACAGGCTCACCGAAGTTGGACAATAGAAGATTGGAAAAATGTTGCCTGGTCGGATGAGTCTCGATTTCAGCTGCGACATTCAGATGATAGGGTCAGAGTTTGGCGTAGCCAACATAAAAGCATGGATCCATCCTGTCTTGTATCAATGATTCAGGCTGGTGGTGTAATGGTGGAGGGGGGGTATTTTCTTGGCACACTTTGGGCCCTTAGTACCAATTTAAGATTGTTTAAACGTCACGGCCTACCTGAGTATTGTTGCTGACCATGTCCATCCCTCTATGGGACAGGATAATGCACCATGTCGCAAAGCTCAAATCATCTCACCACTGGTTTCTTGAACATGTCAATAAGGTCACTACTCTAATGGCCTCCACACTCACCAGATCTCAATCCAATAGAGCACCTTTGGGATAGGGTGGAATGTGAGATTTGCGTCATAGATATGCAGCCGAAAAATCTGCAGCAACTGCGTGATGATATCATGTCAATATGGACCAAATACTCTGAAGAATGTTTCCAACACCTCGTTGAATCTTTGCCATGAAGAATTAAGGCAGCTTTGAAGGCAAAAGGGGGTCCAACCCTGGCTGTTGAGTGTATGTTACAAAAAAAACAAAACACTAAAGCTAGGTTCTTAATCGCTGAGGTGCTTTGCATTAACGTACAGTAAGGGTCGGTTCACACTGGGGCGACTTGGGATCCGACTTGTACGCCCTCAAGTCGCCCCAAGTCGCCCCAGAAATAGTTTGAATGGGAGTGAACGCTAGCGTCTTAATAGACGCTACTGAAGTCGCTCCGACTTCAGAGCGTACTCCCTGTACTACTTTGATCCGACTTGGTAGGCGACCTGTACCATAGAAATCTATGGAAGTCGCCTCCAAGTCGGATCTCTCTGTAAAGTCAAGCGACTTTGCAGGGAAAACCCCTCCCACCCCCCCTCCCTCCCAGAGAGCTGATTGGCCACAGACGAAGTCGCCTGTCATGGAGGCGACTTCAAATCGCCTTGTAATTTGCTGAAGTCGCGTCGAAGTCGCGTCAAAGTCGCCGCGCAAAGTCGCGCTGAAGTCGTGTTGCCCCAGTGTGAACCGACCCTAAAGGGGAAAAAATTATTTGATCCCCTGCTGATTTTGTACATTTGCTCACTGACAAATGATCAGTCTATAATTTTAATCGTAGGTTTATTTTAAAAGTGAGAGACAGAACAAGAACAGAAATATTCTGAAAAACTAATTTCAAAAAGTTTTTTATAAATTTATTTGCATTTTATTGGGTAAAAAAAGTATTTGATCCCTTATCAATCAGCAAGATTTCTGGCTCCCAGATGTCTTCTATACAGGTAATGAGCTGAGATTAAAAGCACTCTCTTTGAAGGGGTGAGAGAGAGAGAGAGGTAGGAGAGAATAGAGATGCAATAAAGCTTGTTGGTGTTGCACACTTTGCGCAGCGCACCCCTAAACCTGTACTCTGTACACAGTGCACCCCTGTACTCTTCACTTTGTGCATAGCGCACTCCTAAACCCTGCACTCTGTACACAGTGCACCCCTGATCTCTTCACTCTGTGCGCAGCGTATTCCTGAACCCTGTACTCTGTACACAGTGCACCCCTGTACGCTTCACTTTGTGCGTAGCGCACTCCTAAACCCTGTACTCTGTACACAGTGCACCCCTGTACTCTTCACTTTGTGCGTAGCGCACTCCTAAACCCTGCACTCTGTACTCAGTGCATCCCTTAACTCTGCATTCTCTACATAGCGCAACTCTGAACTCTGTACACAGAGCACCCCTGAACTCTGCATTCTGTACATAATGTAGTCCTGAATAATAAAAGCATAGATTCATAGTCTTATAGGTACAACCATACTGCCAATGCGGCCCGCAATAAATTTGAGTTTGACACCCCTGTTTTAGTGGTTTGGGCTCCTGTAGCAGCTGAAATTTTCATTTGACATTCAATATTTTTATAACACATTTTAATAAAACACTTAGCCATTTCACAGTGGTTGTGGAAGGAAAAGTCATGCTTTTTAATGAAGTTGTCAGAAAAAATGTATCTCTTTCCTGCTAAACAATGAAAGTAATTAGCCCAATTTAAAGTTTAGTTTTTACTTCAAAAACATCTTGAAGAGTCTGAAATTATAATGTACCGTTCGTAAGTAAATCCTGCGAAGATAAAAGTAAAATGCAATAAATTAATTGTTGATAAAGTTAACCCCTTCCCGCTACGGCCAAGCAGACGTTTACGTTTTTACGTTGGCCTTTAGGCTTAGGGGGCTAGGATGGACTTCCTAATCACGTGAGCATTGTGATTGGCTGTTACAGTGGTCACATGATCAGAAGCCCATCCAGCTGACTCCCGATCATGAGAAGACTGTCATTGTGCTGCATGCAGTTGAACCCCCCCCCCGTACAGAAACCTCGGCTGTCCATGGACACATACAGTATGTGCGGAGTGTGGGTGTTGAAGTCCACCCTCTTTGCTGCCTTACATGTCTGTTGTGTGGGCAGCAAGAGGTTAAAGTTAACTACATTTTCTGTTCTGTTTTTTTTTGTGCAATTTTCTGCAGTATAGAAGAGGTATGTAAACCATTTATCACACTACTGCATTGCAGGCATTAAGGAGAAATTCACATGGATGTACATGCTTGGGAAACCAAAAGGCTAATTTCACCTTTTGCAAAAAGAAAATAATAAATAAACCCACATTGATTAAAAAATGTGTGATTACAATTTTGTGCATTGGAGCCTGTAAAGCATTGCAACCGCACTCAGTGGATTGTGGGTGCAATGCTCTGGCTCCTGCAGACTGTTCCTCCAGCTGCACATCTGTAGGTTCCTCGGTACAAACCTTCAGATATGGGGCTAGAGGAAGTAGTCCGTGGACTACTCCCCACTACACTTGTGCTCTGTTGAGAACTACGAGCCCCTCTGCTGCTGTGGCCAATGGGAGTTGTATTTTTTTCATTCACAGAGTCTTGTGAAAGGGCGACCACTGTTATGAGGGCGAAGCCACACACAGCTGTGCTGAATTCAAATAGTGACCGAATGCTACCGGGAGATGAACCCCCCGGATAATGTAGGTGGGGGAGATGGGGGACTGCAGACTGCCACCATGTTTCAGATTACAACCTAAATATTGGTGTAATGTGAAACGTGGTCAGAAAGATGGACTCGGTTTTATTCCAGCAGGTTCTTACAGTTCAGCTTTGAATGATTAGATCAGTGGTCTCCAAACTACGTCCCAGGGGCCGGCTGCGGCCCTTTGTGTGCCTTTTTATCTGGGCCTTAGGGCATTATTCCTCCCACAGGCACCAACAAGGGGGCATAATTCCTGCTAATGACATCAGCAATGGGTCACTAGTTCTCCTATTGACCCCAATGATGGGGTACTATTCCACCCCCTAATATTATATATGTGTTTATTTACACTGACACCAGGACAATTTCTACTCCCACTGGCCACAGTCTGGCCCCCCTAACATCTGAAGGTTTTTAAACTGGCCTTGTTTAGAAAGTTTGGAGACCCCCGGATTAGATCCTTGTGTGTCCAAAATGTGTGCATTGGTATCCATTTGCCACCTGAGCCTGTTCTAATAATAATATATGTTTGGCAGGTGGCCCCGAGTGGAGATCCTTCACCTTCGGACATCAGTCGGAGTGGGACCTGCAGTCGGTGACACATGGTGGGCATTATAGAGCGATCTTCTACCAGTTCTACCGGTTCAGTTTCCAGCACAGGTTGTCTTTGCGGCTCTAAGATGTCATGTGACAGAATACCTAGAGCTGCAAATGAAGCTAATGCTGGAAGATGTGCAAATTTGTCACCATAAACCATGTCCTTTATGAACCACCCACCTTTCTCCGTGCCCACCAATAGCTATGGCACTCTTGGCTACACTTGGTCATAGCTATGTCCATACCACAAAAGGGTACATAAACTCATGAGATTTAACCATTTCCTGCTCTCTCCAAAACAAAAAAATAAAGTTTTGGGTAGATTGTAACTCCTCCGAAGCCTGGTGCATCATAGCTGATAATGAGATTGTTTATAAACTCATTTAAATTGATTTAGACTGCCTTTGTTTTACCTAATGATGTCATTTATGCATTAGATAATTGGCTAAAAAGAATCTCATTGTATTTTACATTTTGGGGACAGATGGCAGTGCATGCGACCATATGGTAAATTAGTTTCAGTCTGTTTACTGTAAATTAGGTGAAGCCTCCAATGTAACATAAAGCTGTATAAAGAACATTTCTGTGAAGTACCCACTAAAAGTATTGTAATGAATAAGATTGTCTTCATTAACGTTCTCATGTAATGAATGGACTGGTCTGTCATTATTGGCTCGGTCAATACTACAAGGCTGCCAGTTGTACGGTTAGTGCCAGGAAGCAATGTTTCCTACAACAACCATGGTTCACCATTTTATACAAACTACTGCAAATATTTTCTTATTCGTTTCAGACAAGATTGCACATGTGATTGACCCACCTCAGGATACTCGACCTTTTGCTATCAGTTTATGGTCACCCACTCAGTCAGCCAGGACCGGCTCACATTCGAATGTCTAGTGGACGCCCTTCCTTCCTTCATCTTTTTCTTTTCTTCCCTTGCCTCTCAACCCTTTAATTCTCTCTTCTGCTCGATCCCTCATCCTTTATTTCTTTTAAACTTGCTTTGTTGCTTTTAATTTTATGTCCTCTCACAGAATTCTCTCTTTTTCTACTCCTATGGATGAGATACTCCAACCCTTCATGTTTCCAGTTTTATAGACTATGTTCTGGATTTATTCAGTTATTGACTTATTTGTTGGAACAGGTTCCCTGGCCAATGTCTTAGCTGGAATATTGTTCACTGTAGACAATAGACAGATAGGTTATCCCTCTCTTCCCATCCACATGGTTTATTTTATGAGCTTGTCCTCGGTACACCCAATGTTCTGGCTTGATTTTGCCCTCCCACTAGTGCATTTGTGAAGCTTTTTTGCACTATTTATGCTTCTTCGTTGATTGCTGTTCCAAGTCTATGCTCTTTGTTAAATTTAAAAATCCATAATAATATTAAATGAAAAAGATGTATTGAACATTTATCAATGAAAGCCATCAAGGAGTTTACACTGACATTCACAAAATCTCAGATTGTTGAATAGTCCAAATGTCTAATTGCTGTAATCCTTGCTTCCTTTCCCTCCAGCATTGGTTCTTCTTGTTTTTGCTTGGTCTAAGGATGTATATTCACACAAGTTTAGCATTTTACAAGGAGCGTTTTTTTTTTTTTTTTTATGTTCTTATACTTTTTAATATTTTAAATTTATTTTTATTTTTTCTACATTTCTGATGTAACCATTGAAGGGAAGCTGTATAAATATGCAGTACTGGAGCTTTTTTCGACTTCAAAAAAGTGGCACGGCTTTCATGTTTGTTTGTGATCGTAGCCTGGCCGGCTTCAAGTCCTCTCCAGTACTAATGCCCAATGCATACAAATTTTGTTTTGTAATTGGCTACCCTCCCATGAAGGCCCTGATTTGTCAGCTGTTTTTTGACTACACTTTTAGTGTCTGGGATTGGGCATTCTTTGCTCAGATGGATTTTCATTTTACCTACAGATGCTGTTTTGTTCCACAATACGTTTAGGTTGATATGCTGGCCTTCAGATAATGTGGTCATTCTAGGTTTCCTGTGCTCGTGTTTTGGATAAAAAGGACTATTCTGTATGCTTAGCAGCAGCTTGGTATTGGGAGAGGTTTTCAGCACTCCGGACTACAATCTGAGCTTTTATGATATTGTTACAGCTGGGAAATAATTTTCATTGTTTTATATTTTAACAACATACTCTTTCCACTACATTGTCCTCTGGTTACTCCCGCTGTGTGGGTTATAATAAAACATTTGAGGATTTTTTACTATGAGGAGTATTTCTCTCCATATATTGCACACCTGCACTCTTTGCCCTGGAGCTCTGGAGTCACCATTGAAGGTTACCCACACCAGCGGGAGTAACCAGAGCAAAACGTAGTGGGACAGGTCCCCCTAAAGACCTACAAGCCAGCAGACTCCCTTGCTATATGATAAAGGAGTCCAACATATCTGGTGTGTGTGGAGTATTCACAGTCCCCCACGAGGTGGATGCACAAATTTTATTGGAGTACGGGAGCACAACACTCTTTTAAAGAAAATACTTTTGATTTGCACAGCCATCACTTTATGTACTATTGGTGTCACTTTAACGTTGCATAATTTGTTACTGAACATCAGAGGAATTTACTACATAGATTGGACTCTAGTTATTATGCATGCACTTTATATGCCATTTTTTTCACCATTTATTGATTTAATTTATCGATTGAGTCATAAGCATACGTTGGTTTATGTTATCGATATGGTTCGGTTATAAACACTTCGACACTAGTATTTAGGACTACTTTAGGTGGAGCAAAGCGCTGTCCATTTACTTTTTAGTAAATAAATATGTCCATGTATAGTATAGTATAGTATGCACTAAATATAGTATTTAGTGTACACCACCTGGAGCCAAGAGAGTTCTAATATGGTGTAGTGTTTATTGGGTAAAAAATGGAAGTACAGCACAAAAAAGGCCATAAAACTTACGTAAAATAACCGCCGCTCCTACCACAAGGCACATGGCGTCAATAGCGTTAGTGCATGGGAGGGTCCCGCTGGAAGGGACCACGGATTCATGATTATCTATTCCTCCACTTCTACTTGGTTGCTGAACATTGATGCAAGACTCGCCTGAGGTCATCTCCTGTATGCGTGTCAATTACACAAGGCTCATCTTTATGTCATCTTCTGGTGAGTGTAATATATACTGGTGGAGGGATATCACCGTGGAGAACCAACAGATTACACTTTGGGTGGAATATCCTATGTACTTGATGCTAGCTTCCGGCTGAGGTCTGGCAAGAATATTTGTTACCCTAAAGCCGCTATAAAAGGAGATTCTTTGAATGTACCAACAGTGTCTGACAGAAGATTTGCTGTCATTATTCATCTTTTGAACTTTCACCAAGTATTATATCTGTTCACGAATTTATGTTTTTTGGTTTTACATGCTTGACTTTTCACTATTATAATTATTGTTTCCACATTTAGCGCTGCACTT